>JAQGAM010000867.1:0-10919 GCA_034697665.1 Nanhermannia comitalis
CTATTTGAATAACTTTAACAGTGAATCTGTTTTTCAAATAACTAAATATTGCATTCATTTGAGTGTATGTTAAAAAAGTGCAAAATAATTATTGACTACAATTATTTGAGTGACTCTTATAGAGACTCAGTTTTCAATTGATTACTAAATTTTGCAATTATTTGAAAGTGTGTTAAAAGAGTGCAATTTATTAAAAAACAATTATTGTATGACTTTAACGGTGAATCTGTTTTACAATTAATTACTAAATATTGCAATCATTTGAACGAAATTGAGTACAATTTACATAAAAGTGAGTTTCATATCATTCATATTTTTTTACAAATTATCAATTTTTAAACAATTTATTATTCATTTTTAAATAATTTAGACATAAATTTGCTTAAAATAAACTAATTTTTTTAATAGTCTCTCAAATCATAAAATGACTGAACGCCAGGCGCGGGCTCGGGTTCAGTCATTTTGCATATTATTGCATATTATTGCATATTATCGCATATTTGCTTAAAATAAACTAATTTTTTTAATAATAGTCTCTCAAATCATAAAATGACTGAACGCCAGGCGCGGGTTCGGGTTCAGTCATTTTGCATATTATTGCATATTATTGCATATTATCGCATATTATCGCATATTATCGCATATTTGCTTAAAATAAACTAATTTTTTGTAATTATTTTTAAATAATTTAGAGATCGCACTTATTATCATATCTAAAGCTAAAATGAATAATACAGTGCTTGCAGACCTAACTAATACAGAAATACCATGCGATTCAGCTACATGTAAACTAAATTGTAATTTTGTAATTGACAAAGAAAGAAGAAAAAAATTTAATGAATTTTATAAAAATTTAAAAAATGATGGTCGCAAAGAATTCATTAAATTTCATGTATCAAAAGGAGAAAAACTAGGGCAGAAATTTAAATACAATTTTAAATTTGATAATATAAGTGTTTGTAGACAATTTTTCGTCATAACCCTAAAAATCACTAACTTTAGATTCATTTCTGACTTATTCGAGAATAAAGACAATGAAATTCAAAATAAACCTCATCCAATGGCACACACAGATGACTTTAATAAATTAATTGAGAATTTTATTCTAAAATATAAACCAGAACCAAGTCATTATAGATTGAAGTATAACCCTAACCGCAGATATATCAGTGATATACATAAAATGAATGCTACAAAACTTTATATAGCATTTGCGATATCCCGTGACTTCAAACCTCGATTTAATTCTAACGAAAATAGTATAAAAAGGAAAGGTGAAAATTTAAATTTATGTGGATATTCTTATTTTAATTATCGCAAAAAAATGAAAATAGGCTTTAGTCAACCTTCATATGATAAATGTAAATAATGCACAGAACAACGCCTACATAAGCTTGAATACCAAAGCTGTGAATGTGATCAAATTAATTGCAATTGTGAACAAAACATATGTTTTTGTGAAGACAATGATTGTAATTGTGCCCAAAGTCCATGTTCTTGTGAAAAGTGCATAACTTTTGCAGAACATAAGAGAAATTATATTTTAGCTCGTAATTTAATACATATTGACTCAGAAATGGCCAAAACATCTACAAATACAAAAGTTTTTACTTGTGACGCACATAAAATTTTTTCAATTCCTATTTTGCAAATTAAAGAGTCATATTTTGCCTCAAGAATTAATACTTTAAATCAAACGTTTTGTGAAGTTGGAACTGATGGTAAATCATTCTGCTTTGTGTCTAATGATTTGGAAATAGATAAGAATGCACTGGAGCATATAAATTTTATTTACATGTTTTTAAAAACAGAATATTGTGCTAACTTTAAAAATATAGTGATTTGGAGCGATAATTGCTCCAGAGAAAATAAGAATTGGTCACTTTATGCCAATTTAGTAAATATTATTAATGACCCAAATGTTGCTCAAGAGACGATAACTTTAAAGTATCTCCAAAAAGGTCACACCTACAACAGTTGTGACTCATTACATGGCGCTATAAGTCGTAAGTTTGACTCTGAACAAGAAATTTATACTCCTCAACATTGTTTGGATTTAATTCAAAATTCGAGAGTTAACAATTACGCTAAACAAGTGACCCATAAAGATATTATACTATTTGATGAAAAGATTTCAAAATCGAAAAAGCCTTTTATTCTAAGAGATGTAAAGCAATATCAAGTGAGAAAAGGGAGTTTGGAATCTTATGTAAAAGACAATCATAATGGAACATTCAAGGAATACATTGTCGTGAATGATAATTTCAAAAAAGAATTTATAAAAAATAATAATAAAACGAGTTTAAGTTCAATACCTCGACAGCAGAAAGCCAGGGGTTTATCAAAAGAAAAACTTAAAACGTTAAAAAATTTTAAAAATTCTATGCCAGTGGATCACAGACTCTTTTATGACAAATTAGAAGATGATTATGAGATTACAAATTTAAAGGATTGGGACATAGAAAGTGTTAATAAGAAGCAAAAAACTGTTTAAATTTATCAAAAAGTTGATTAAATTTAACAAAAAACTGTAAATTTATCAAAAAGTTGTTTTAATAGCTTTGTCCCGATATTTGAACTCAACGCCTGTCAACCTTCATCTCTTCATATATGTGTATTCCCAGTTGGGGATTAAAATCAAAATTTTACAGACTCTTAGGATATGTGCTGTTGAACGAATATAGTAACCATTACGATTACTAAGTGTAACGATTTCATTGCTTTCAAATATTCAACTGATACCACTTTAAAATAAATTTAATTTTTTAATAAATATTATATTTTCAAAAATTCATTTTATACGCTTACTAACATCCTTTAAAGAAAATGTAACACCCTTTTCCGTATTAAGTTATAACTTATAAATATAGTGTTGTGAACTTTATAAGGATAAAAGCTAATCAAAAATTAGAGATAAAAATATCGATTAGACTGTTGGCAAAACCAATATTTATTTCATTTCTGACCATATCTGGAATTTGCCAACAAATGATTGACCAATAAGTAACACATTATCTCTAATCACTTTATTGAATTGTCAATAGGAAGTACTGCTCAATAAACTAAATCATAACAGTCTAAAGATATTACTTAATATTTGCTAATTATAAACAATTTTAATCTCTTTATTTTCAATTTACATGTATTTAAATAAGATATTGGGTATAATTTCTTTTAAATATTGTATTTGTATTAATTATTATTTACATTTAAGTTAAACATTAATGTTATTTCAAATATGTTTTAAAATATTGAATTTCGAAAATAGTGTTGATTTTCAATGGATTAAAAAATAGTTTTGAGATAAAGGTGCAAAAAAGTAGAGTTTGTGCTACTATTTTGTTCTACTCAGAGTAGATCTGATCCAATCTCGCTATAACTGGCTTCCACTTGACTGCGACGTCTTAGTTCTTTTTCATTTCGACAAAATATAAACATAGTGTTACTGTGTGTTTCACTCCAAACATAGCACACAACTTCATTTATGAGGAACTACGAGCCAAATACCAAATAGCATATAAAATGTTTGAGCTCTAAATTAGAGCTGACAATTTTTAAATTATGAGGCCGGGCCGGTGCGGATTTTTGTTAAATTGAGGCCTCCCGGTAAAAAGCAGGACATATTGAATAGTGTTGTATTTCTTTTAAGACACCTTAACATTAGTTGTTATTGTAGTGATTGATTGTAAAAATGTATTTATTTCATTATTAATTACATAAGTATGGAGCGTACCGGACCTGGACCAGTGGGGTTTTATTTAAGTATTTCTTGAAAAATTTGAGGTGGGTCTAAGCTCTTAGGTTTTCTGAGACAATTTTTTTTAAAAGGAATTTTCCCGCCAAAAAATGACAATCTTTGACTTTTAAATTTGTTTGGGGGCGTTATCAATTTCTAGACAACCCTCTGCGTGTGTAAATATGGTATGAAGTTAAAATTAAAAGCTTTAGATAATGATTTAATTAAATTAGGCAAAACATAGTGATATTTTTCCAAGTCTATCAAAATTAGCGCTTAAAATGTTTTCAATTTCTGCAACTAATTTATCATTAAAACGTATTTTGAGGCAGACAACCAAACACCGAATCATTCTTGATCTTCAAGCCAACCGCCAAAGAAATTATAGATCAAACGTAAAATTTGTTATAGAAAGATTGAAGTTTAGATTCAAAAATTAGCTATAATTTGTATATTTGTGTATAACTTTATATATTTGGTAAGATATTAATTATGAAATTAAACACATTATTTCTATGTATTACATGATGTTGCTGTCACTATAACTAATAGGTTTGTTGAACTCCGCCGATTTAAATGACCGTTTTGAACATGATTTGGTATAAGGTTGCTGTGATAAATTTTTTTTTTTTTAAATCGGTTACTTAGCGGACACATTCCTTTTCAGTACAGATTTAACGTAATAATATTCTAAAATTCTTAACTTTTTGAATTTTCGACCTTGTACCCCAAGTGTTCGAACCCAATCTTTTTGGAATCATATACTACATGGTGAATTGCTATTAAAACAAAAGAGATTGGGTCCAAACCCCTGGGGTAACACTTTAGAATCTTTGAATTTAAGTTTATGAAATTTTTGAATTTGTAAATGAGCCCTTTATAAAGGTTTGAATTAAAAGTTATTAATATCAATGAATGCACATTAATGCTCTCTCTTTGATTACAAGTTTTCATTTGATTATCTCAACGCGTTTTTGCGTTATGTATTTTTAAAGTTTTAAGGATTTCATTTGTTTTGGTGGTCCCTGTATTAAAATTTGAAAAAAATATTTTACTATTAAACTCCAATAACTATCCCTAACATCCAAACGAAATTTAATCAAAATCGATAGTAGGCAGATTCTGTATGGAAGCCCTGATAAGCTCTTTTCATAAACTTGACTGACTTGAAGCTCGAATGCTTGGGAAAAGCGAGAGCCAGCGCTTTTTTCCTCCGAGCTCGAGTGCCAACGCTGAGCGCTGCCATCGCTGAATATAACAGACTGATAACTAATGATCAAAATAGGCTTAGGCTGAGCTTATGCTAGCCTAGGCTATAGGCTCGGCTCGAGATCCATTTTCAACTTACAGCTCAGGCTTATGGTTTCTATATAGGCTTAGACTTCAAGTATTTAGAGCCTAGGCTCGCCATGCTCAGGCTCGAGGTTTTCGAGCCTATTTTGTTCATTACTGATAACAGTATTTCTATATTTTGTGCGAGAATTTAATATTTGAAGTCATGAATTTCAGTTAGAAGAGGTCCTAAATCATTGGGGTCTACGTTTAATTTAATGCAATTGTGTGCTTCTTTTAAAATATGTAAATCTTTTAATAATCTCATAAATTGCAAAAATCTGTATTTTGCTTCACATTTAGAAAAATGCTTTGTTTCTAAATATCTCTGAATTAAATATATGTATATCTGCTGTTCCAGTCTATACATTATAATTATTTTATATTAATTATCTTTTTTTGTGTAAATAATTCTTTTAGCTTAACTTCATTTATAGCTATGTACATATACTATAGGGTGCAAAAGTCTTTGTTGAATTGTACATGAAATAGTTGGATTACTTTAATCTCTAATGTATAGGTGTTCCAAAGCAGAATTTTTGCGGCCCGCCCCGCGCCAAATAAAGGTTTAATATAAATGAACAAAAAAATGTCTTCATTTACAAGTATTAGAACAATTACAGAAATAATATTGTTATTAAAACCAATCATAGACTGTTGAATTTATTATTTTATGGATTATATGAAATTATTCATTGTTATAAACCGGGTATTTATTAGAGAATAATTTAATTCTAGAATTTTTTTCAAAGTTCTGCTTCAAATGTTTTATAGATCTGCTAATTATTGTCATTTGAAACGACACATTAATTCTGTTCATAAGAAAGTGAAACCATTTAAATGTGATTACAATGAGAGCGGTTACAGTTCTGCTTATTCTTATGCATTGGAAGAACACATAAATTGAGTTCATAAGAAAATTAAGTCATTTGAATGCAATTACTAAGATTGTAACCAATAGTTTGCGCAAAAATCAGATTTAATGCAACACATAAATAGACATTTAGGTTATAAACCATTTAAATGTGATTACGATGAGTGCGATTACAGCTCTGCAGATAATTATAAATTGAGTGGACACATAAATTCTGTTCATAAGAAACTGAGACCATTTAAATGTGATTACAATGAATGCGATTACAGTTCTGCCAATTTTTATAATTTGATAAAACACTTAAATTCTGTTCATAAGAACATTAAGCGATTTATATGTAATAAACCACTTGAATGTAGTTATAATGAATACGATTATCGTTTTGTTACAACTAATGGATTAGAGAAACATTTGATTTGAAGCCATAAATAAAATCAATATAAATGAATACAAATATAGTATTAAACAAAACTTGACTTCATTAAAAACAATTATCAATGAATCGTAATATGTTTATGTTGTTTCAAATTTTTATGATTTCACAAAAAATTAATTAATTAAATATTAGAATAATTATTGAATTTATCGATTTTAAAGAGTAATTTTCATAATAGCTTAATGTGACCTAAAGTTAAACCAAAGGTCTGAACTTCACCCTCTCAATTATATAGGTTCACGTCTAATGGTTTTGTTAATTTTTTCGGATATTATACATTAATGATCTCAAATTGTATTAATTTTTGATTATTTATATATTAATCTTTAAGAAGGAAATCGCTTTTGAAAAGCATTGTATTACAGTATATTAACTTTTAAACCACTGAATTTTTACTAACATATTGGGTGAATATGATAATAGTTTTCTGAAACCCAGACCCTAATTATTGAGTCTTGGCTCAGGCTTGGAGATTTCGAGCCTAGACATAGGCTCAACCTAAAGAGTCTGTGACAAATTTTTACTTATATTCACCATAACTTAATTTTGCTTCAATTTGTTAGAGTTTCTTACTCTAAGACTCAAATGTGCTCAGGTTTAACTCGAACCAGTGGATGCATGTCTTATTGGCTGTAATAATGGCAAATGTGTTGTCAGAAGAGTTCGTGGAAACCTAAAATTTTGCTTAAATTAAATAAATTCTATATTTATCTATAAATAAATTATTAGGCAAAAAGTTTATTGTAAAGGAGTTTTTTACTTTAATTAATTACTCCATAACTGGGATACACTGTACTGTTATAATTGGACAAATACTTATTTGTATTTGTTTTGAAATCTTTAAAAATTAATATAAATTTTATTTTATCTTTAATTGAAGAACAAAATTGAATAAAACAATATAAGCTGTTATTAAATATCTAAATATTGAATTCAAGTTCACAAATCACAAGATTTAAAGTACTTGTAGTTGTTCTCCATTTACCAAATTCCTTATCATCCGCATCATCTTCCACACTAACGTATACATAATCAAAACCAATGTCATTTTTGGGTTGACGGGAATCCCAATTAGTATAATTAAATTCATTCCCACTATTAATCCATTTCCACATTCCCGAGGAATCTCTGCGACCATTAATCCAAAAATATGCCAATTTATAAGAATCAAAAGGTTCAATAATTTCTATCATAAATGATTGAAATATGGATTGTTTTCGTTGTGATTCAATTTCAACTAATGTTGAATTAAATTCTGCACAATAATTGACTGCATCATTAAATTCCATCTTATCATAGATTCCATTTTTATTCATTGGTATTATAAATGATTTTTGTTTTCCGTTGTCGTCAGTGAATGTTTTAGAATAAGTCCAATTTTTACTGAATAAAATGTTTTCGATTTTAATTAATTTATTCTTAGTTTCGGTCAAATCTTTGTTCAATTGATCATTTTTTTCGGACAAAACTTTATTTTCTGTCAACTCTTTGATGGGATCATTCAATTGTGTGTTTGTTTCGTTGGACTTTTCATTCAATTTATTCTTAGTTTCGGTCAAATCTTTAAAGAAATAATAATAAAATGATTTTTAAAACTATATTCAAGTTTTATTTTCTAAAATTCATATCACTATAAATCGTATATTTTTTTCTCTCTCACTGTTTTTAACATATTGTTAAAGTGATGAGGAAACGTAAATTATTCCCATATAAAATTGAGAAATTCGGTATTAAAATATGCATAGATAATAGAGTGACCACCCGTCCAGATTTTGGCCAATTTTCAAAAAATTCAGTGCTTGGTCTGCTTTTTCTGAACATAGATATTTAATCAAATATTATCCTTTGGTCCCCCTTTGATTTTTAAAGCTGTCCAGAGAATGTCCAATTTAGGAATACATTAGATGAGTTCATCCTAATAGTCAATATCAATAAGGTTTTTTGAAAAGTACTTAAAAAGTTTTTATACTCGCTTTAAATTAAAGTTAGAGAAAAGAGTACATTCAAAAAACCTCATTAATATTAACTATTAGGGTGACCTCATCTAATGTGTTTCTAAATTGAAAAATTTTGTGGACAGCTTTAAAAATTAAAGGGGAACAAAAGGATAATATTTGAATAAATATTTATGTTCAGAAAAATCAAAGACCAAGCACCGAATTTTTTGAAAATAGGCTAAAATCTGGACATTCCAGCTGAAATCTGGACGTGTGGTCACCCTATTATCTATACATATTTTAATACCGAATTTCTCAATTTTATTAATTATTTAAAATAAAAAACTGTATTCGGTTAATATAATTTTTTCTGAATTTAATCGCGAAGCGAAAAAAATAATTTTAAGCTAATTGAGAATATAAATTATATTATTAAACAAAATATTATTTATTTGAAAGTTACCTGAAATTGTGTCATTTAATCTGTCAATTCTAGTTTCATGATGTTTGATAAACTCGTTTAATTGATTATTGAATTCTTCTTTTATTTCTGTTGAATTAAAATATTTAATGTCAAAATAATTTACAATAATTAATTAAAATATATTTTAGACCATAAGGTTTTTAAATAATAGGCTACACCTGAAGTAAACATAATCTCAAAATTTCCCTACCGACGCACCCCTCAGCTAAATTTCTATATATGCTAAATTAGGCTCCACCCGCCTAGCCACGAATTCTTAAAATTTGGGAAATACGTTCCGCAAGAAAATAAGGGGAGGTGCCATTAATTAGATAACGCAAAATTATGCTATTTTTAACTGGGTGCAACGTTTGGATGTACTGACGTGGAACTGACTAAAGTCCCGAAATTAGGATTATTTTCCTCTCGATTCTCGACTGATATTAGACATAGGACACAATACGTAAAATTTAAGGATAGTATGTCAGTTGTTTATGAAGTGCAGCCGGGGGTTAGCCAGGGGGCAATCTCTTCGCCTCACTTATTTAATTTATTTGTAAATGACTTATCCAAAGATATTATATCTCATGTTTTTCAATACGCTGACGATGTTTTGCTATTAAATATAATTCGCAGTCTATCTGATTGTAAAGCTCTTCAGGAAGACTTAAATAAGATAAGTTCCTATACATCTAATAATCACATAATTCTTAATTCAAATAAAACATTTCATATTCGTTTATTTCTAAAAAATCTCTTACCTTTTAATTATAATATAAACGGTAATAAATTATAAACCGTTGATTCCCATAAATATTTGGGTGTAATCTATGACAATAAACTTAGCTTTAACTTACACACTCATCTCATTTATTCCACAGCTATTAGAAAGATTGGATTTCTTAAGACATTATGTCGTAATGTAAGTGGAAATACATTTCTTTCTTTATATAAAACGTACATCTTACCTGTTAGAGTACAGTCTTATGTGTTTTTGTTTTTCTCCAACCAAAGCACATATTCAAAATTTAGAAAAAATTCAAAGAAGAGAGTCTCCAATTATATTTGCTATAAAAAAGGCAAATGTAATCTAAATTATAACCAAAGACTTAAATTACTTTCTTTGAGTTCTTTAGAAAATAGATTAAAGATAAAAATGATGTCAATACTTTTCAATATAAAAAACAAACCTCATTCATTTTCTAACTACTGGTTAAATTCAATAAAATTTGTACAATCAAACCCAAAAATAAAGGGGAACTTTATGATATATACTTTCATGTATAACACTATTTTCCATTAAGTTTATATTATATGTTTCACAGGTAAGTATATATCTTAAGTAAGATTTCCCCTTTATTTTTGGGATTCATTGTATTTAACAGCAGAAATGGAATTTATATACAATGCAATAAAAACAGAATTAATTTATGTGACGAGTCTTTCTTCTCTCAGTTAAAATCTATTTATAATAAATTACCAAAAAATATTAGAAATGAATCTAATTATAGAAATTTTGTAAACTATTTAAATAATTATTTCAATACTTTGTAATAACATTTATATTATTATCTGTAATTCAGGACATGTTTCAGAGTCCTTGTATTTTTTTGATACGAAAATAATATTATTGTTATTATTAATTTCTATGAAATCCTAAGTGGAGAAACTTGTTTATCAAAAATAAACTATACATTACTCAATATTTTTTATTTTTGATAAACAAGTTTTGTTTTCAACTTATGTTTAATCTCTGTGTTTATCAAATTACATGATATATAAATGACCTTCAATTTACATATTTAAAAGTTGTCAGCAATAGTGACTGTACAGTTTCTGGAAATACTAAGTCGCAGCTTTAAGAAAGATATATACTTTCATATAAAACATTAAAATGAGTCCAATATAATAAAATTTGTCAATACTTTAATTAAAAGATAACTTTAGATAACTTAAAGTTCAGACTTTTATAAACAAATAAAAATCTATTTTTGAATTCATAAACTCAACTAAACATAAGGTTGAACTTGAGATAAAAAATATGCGATCAGTATTTATTTTCGGTTAAAATTACTTTAAATAAAGTCAATTAAAATCATTAAATATGGTTAAACAGTGTTAAGAAAGTGAAAAAATATAAA
>JAQGAM010000868.1:0-10918 GCA_034697665.1 Nanhermannia comitalis
ATCATTTCAATAAGAAATAATATTATTATATCATTTCTAATTAATGAGCACAAAATAAATAAATAAATAGTTATAATATTAAAATACAATTTAAATTACAATACAACATAAAGCAGTTTCAGCAGTTGGTAGAGCGAATTTTTAAAATTTTTATTTAATAATAAATTGTTGCACAAAACGACTCAATAAAGTTTCATCTCTGTGTCTCAATTTAATTAATTAAATAGAAACAAAACATCATTTAAATTAATTTTGTTAATAAGATGAACCAATAATTCAATGTATTAATTGCGCGAATATTTTGACTTTTTATAATAAAACTTATAATTTTAACGTTTATATTGTTATTTTTTATGTGAAAAAACAGATTAAAATTTATAGCATTTGTATTAATACTTAAAAAAATGTCCAAACGCTACAATTCGCAAAAAATAAGGTAATGATAATAAGAACATGTTAACAATAATAATAAGTTAAGACATAGTAATTATTAGAATAAGTTGCATAAAATGCTTTAAGAAATGCAAAGCTAACAAAATGAAAGAGTCTTTATATGAGAGCATTTTGATAGTAGAATGAAGTACAGTATATCAAATACAATATAAAGTGTTGTGCGCTTGATTAGCGATGCAATATAAACTCTGCTAATGTAAAGCACACAATGTATTACTAAATTAGTAGTGAATAGCAGGAAAGGAATCATGTTTATGTGAGTGTGTGTACTATCAATAAGTCGTGCCAGTAATTTGTGCGGCACAGCAGTAGTAATGTAAAGGATATCATCATCAACATGAAATGGGAAGTACATTAAATGTTACTGACCGTTACGGAAAAGACAGTATAAGAGACCAAAGAGAGAAGAAAAGCACAAATACATACAATGCTGTACAATGCAATTTAGAAAGGGTTCTAAACAGCACTCTTTTCAATACTGAGTACTGTATATTAAGTTAGTGACACGTCATAAAGCAATCAATTGTTTATTATGAGATACTAGTAGTAGTAGCTCTAGTAGTAACAGTACTTCTTATAGATTTTATCGTACTTTTTACCAAAGATTTGTCTATTTCTATATAAGTATGTATTCTACAAACAAATACATCATTTTCATGAAAGCCATAATCAGAGATATAAAAAAAAGTTGAGAAAAATCCAAATCAATATGTTTTAAATAATAGTTTGCAATGTTCTTTATATGAAATAATAAAATTTAATCAAATAAGAGTCAAATATTTAAAATTAACTAAAATAATGCTGTATTGTATATTAATATAAACAGTGACTTAACTGTTTAGGTCTCCAACAGTCATTAGTGTATTTGTTACGGTTAGGGCTCATTTAATTATCTCATGTAATGAATGATAGCTTATATTTTGTTATTATGATTTCGCCCATTGGTTACCACCAATTGGCAACAGTGAAGTAGTGACATATGTTTTTCTTTTATTAAGAATTCAAGTTTTCCAAACTCATGCACTTATCCAATATTCACAATATTGCAAATGGTTTTCATTACTGTTTGAATAGCGAAACATTTTTAGTTTTATTTTCTCTATCCGTCTATTTTTGTGGTTTCAAGCAATGAATAAATGAACAAACAGACAGACAGAGACCGACAGAGAGATTTAGTCAGGAAATCAATTGACCTCTCACTCTATCGGTGGAGGGGGTGTCACGCCTATGGTGGTGAACCAGCCTAACGATTGGACCTACATAACAATGCCTATTGTTTTTCTAACTCTTTCATTGGTAATGCTGACCAAAGGCGGGTCTTGATCCCGATTTCTAATTCACCCGAAAGGTCACATTAGTAAGTTTGGTATAATATATACAGTACATACCATATATATTGATACTCTTCATTATTAACAGTTAGTATTCTTAGTCTAGATTAAAGTGCTTACAAGTATTACTGTCTAGATTTGGTGATCAGTATTGAGTCTTTTTCATGGAAGGCTCAGCTCTGTGTAATGGCAACAAAATGAATGCGAAGAGGAAAAGCTAAGTATGCTTTTGCAATACTGAAAAAAGGATACACTGAGTACTAGGAAAAAAAGAATGAGAGAATGCACTGATAAATGTGTTTTTCTCAATCTCGTTAGAGTAGCGACACAAACATCAAATGGTCAAACAGGAGTAAAAGACGAAAAGTGATCTGGATTTTAGCTTTAGGGGACACAAAGGGAGTCACTGATACTAACGTTCATTGCGGTCGAGTTAATGAGATTTTCTCTTTTATGCCGTGGAGACAAATGAACCAGCGATAGCCATCACGAATGTAACGAACTATATTATATTGAAACTTATCACTGCAACAAAAAACGAACTGCACAAAAATATTAAACAGTAGTACAAGAATGTGGATGTCACGCCAATTCTAGACACAAAAAGATACACCAGATATTACTGATATTGTACTTAATATTATTTTACTATATCCACCACAGCATGACTTTCCATCATATTTCTTCTATGTTAGTCCCGTTCCCTACAAGAACAGCAAATAAATTCTAAACAACAGATAAGAGAATCAGAATCATTTGTAGCATTAAAAATAGGCTGACGAGTAAGCCTTGTTATACACTAACGTTTGAGGCTTACTATCAGTTTTGAGTTACAATATAAGCGTTGCTTTAAGATTAATGTATGAACTATTGCATATTTTTGACGAATTGAGATAAGTTATTATTATTGATGAATTTCATAGATAGTGAATGCAGTTTTTACAATCTTCTAAAATGAAAAGTTTAATAACAACTAAACCACTAACTATGTTGAAAATCAGCCAAATTTTATAATAGTCTTTATTTCTAATTTTTCTGATTGCAAACCCCCTATTAGTTAAAGCAACATTACAAGAAATTTTAATGTAAATTCGCAATCAATTAATTTTTAAAAATGTTTTGAATTGAATGACGACTGAACTTATAACTGCATAATATGTCAAATTGAGATTTGGGTTAAGAAATGAAGACCTTTACAGGTTTTATGACAAATATTGTATAAAAACTTATGAAGAATTGATATCATTTTATATAAGTTATTATTTTGAGAACAAACTCATGCAAACAGCAACTTTTTAACTGAATAATAGATGACTGAATACAAAATTTTAGTTTTAAAAAATTACTTTTATTTTTGTATTGGTGAAGCTCGAAAACAATTGATAGTATGCATACAACTTGTGTGCAGTACGAGTATTTGCAAAAGTACTTCAACTTTTAACATTAAGGGTTAGCTCATTGTGCAACTCAATTAGATTAGGTCTGAGAGAGTATCTCATTTATATTGGTATCACTGGATAGATGAGATGCCCACTGCCATCACTACCATAACTCACTTAACAGAAGCCAAGGCTGCACTCAATTACATGCCACTTGAATTGAGAATGTAATGAGAACGACACAACTTCTTCTAACATAAAAACAGTGTAATACAAAATGATGATATGATGATCGTCTAAAATATGAAACGAATGCGTGGCAAATGTTTTAGAAGCTCAGAGGGGGAGCCTTTAGATCAGAGTCATAGACTCTTTTATCCATATGTATGAATGAGATAGTATTGATGCTGATGTGAGCTTCAAAATAGCAGTGTTTAATTTCCTGCATCCATGTGTGGTAGACGTGCTGTTTCTTTAAGTCGAGGTCATTCCCGGATCTTTTCATTCATTGAGCTCATAAGTGATGCCGAACCCCCTCCAGAGAGAAAGCCTTTGCAAACCAAATAAAATTGAATAGAAAGGCATTGCATAAGAGACAGAACCCATACTATGCGGACACATAATTTCTGTTACCTCTTCATAACTTTCATGCATATCAAATGATGCTTTGCTCTCATTTTTAACATATGCAATAGTGATGCAGTTTTTGTGATTCATTTGCTTTGATAGTAAATCCGCAGAGAATTGTGGAAACGTATATACGTAAAGTGCATATAACACACCATTGCTTTTTGGCTAACAAACGCACGCTTGATATCTGAGAAATATTTATGAAGTTTTGCAAGTAGTGAATCCCCTTCTCTATTGTAGTGCTACTGCTGTAGTGTAGACCACCAAATACAAAGAGCATTTATTTTTTGTTGCTCTATACTCATGAGAACAAAAAAGCATTAGCATTAGCATTGATGTTGGTTTCGCTGTGTTTTTGACTGTGATGGATCTACCAGCCAACCTATGCTGATATGACAGCCGAGCACCCAATATTATGCACGCATACTATCCCATTCATTCAAATGTTTTATGTATATTATATACATCGATGTACTTCTAAACAACATTTCTTTACTCAATTCTTAGTCATCTTTATGTTATTCTATTTTTATTCAGCCATTATTTAGCCTTTAAATCATTCAAACTTCAAAATTTTTGCATTCAATTTATAACAGAATTACTCACTTATTAGCTATCAGTAGTTTTTATTAGTTTAAGCTTTACTTCTGTTGTGTTTTAAAATAAAATTGCAGTTGAAATAAATTAATCAGAATATAATTTAAGTTGGGTTTCATTAAGAGTCATTTAATTAGATTCTAATTAATTTTAATTAATTAATTTCAACAACTCTATAAAGAAAAGTAAATGTTTGAAAGCAAACTAATTTACTCTCAAACGGATTGTTTAATTTAAATTATAATTATCATAATTTTACAATAAATAGATATATTTAAGCAGCACTATTGAAAATTGGTTGTGCTATTCTGTATCAAAATTTGTTTATAATCAGAAATATACAGAATTATTTAAAAATTCCTAAAAATTAGAATAATTTTCTCATTGAAAGATTTATTAAACATACGAACTCTAAAAAAGGTAATTTTGACTCAGTGTTAGTTGTGGTGAATGTGAACTTAGTTGGCTTTAATAAAGACAGATTATTCTGTCAAAGTTTGGCACAGTTGCCAACGTTTGTCATTTGAAAGTATTCTTCCAAACTTGATTCTATTTGCATACTCGAGCCTATAATAATTACATATAATGACACTAAATAAGTAGTCTCACAGACTTGTGTGATGTGAAGGAAGATTGACTCAAATTTATGTGAGTGCATGTGTGCCGATCGCGGTCAAAGTTTGTTCTCCCCTTAATTCAATTCATCATCATCGGTCTTTATGTTTCATTACTCAAATTGCAGCACAAATTCATACAGTAGTAGTGAAAGGCAGTAATAATCAATGATAAACATTATTATAGTCAAGTTTACGGTATAAGTTTGCTTCTGTTGAGATAAGAAAATAATATAATTATTTAAATAAATTGAAAAATTCAATATTTTCATATTATCTAATATTGAGTAAAAATCGTTTTTAACTATTTTTTAAATTAATCTTTAAGTTATCGTTTTGAGGCTAATAAAGATTTCAAAAACTACTTAAAATATTTGCTCAAAACTTGTGTTAAATTTGGACGATTTGAATGGAATCGGAATAATTTTATTGCTATTTAAATCAATGGTCTGCAGGTCTGCACCTGATATTCAGAGTTATGCTGCGGTTGAATAAATTTTGTTGGGAAATATGAAACTGCTATTGTTGCACAAAATCAAATGCTAATACCGGCTTTAGATCCGTAAGGTGTGCGCCATAAACAAGCGTAACCAATAAGTTATATGCATGTGAAATGCAATTTATTCATTCAGTGCGAGTAAAGCACAAACGTATTACACAACGCCATTGCATAGATAGTGCATATATATAAAGCAAAGATAGTGCACCTGCACATTACATGTCCGCTGTCATGCATAAAGGAAATCGACCAAATGCGTAAAGACAGTGACTGCAAAACCACCAGGAATTACAATTGTCACATGAGGCACATGAAGCACACAAATCCAGGTGCAAGAATATCAAATGAAATGAAAATCTGCCAACAAAACCTATTTTCTCTATTTGACGATGCACTGCCTTTTTGGGTTTGGTCTGTTTCCGTTATTACACTATTGCATATTAACTCACAATCACTAAAATTATTACAAAAACTATAAGATGACCTTTTTTTGACTGTATTTCGACCTTTCATGGGAAATAATCATTTGGGTTTTATTGTTGTGTTTTTTTAACCGTTGCAATACTGTCGTTCATTAATTGCATTATAATATTATAATAGCATAATGTTTTGCTAAATTATAATTTAACCATATATTCAATCACAAAAAGTTACAGCAATAGAGCAATAAGTATCCCAATTATGCCTAACTTTCAATTTGGGCACAAAAACTCAATCGAAAAAATACTATATGTCGTTAAATATGAATATCAAAATTGAGAATAGAGGAAAATTTTCAGTAAGACATGGAATCATGTTTCATCAAACAAATTGTTCGCAATATTCACATTTAATAAACTTATTTGAATAATTGTTAAATAAAGCAGTTCATTAAAAACAGATTTAAACTGTTAAATATAGTAAAGTAATTCTCTGATCCTTATTCTGATGATAATCAATTTGAGCATTGATTTTGTAATTGTTTTAATTCCTATTTCTAACTAATAATTAGAAATTAAGTTATTTAGAAAATTAATAAATTAATTAATTTCGTTTTAATTCAATTATTTCTTATAAAATATTAAATTAGAATAGAATATGAAAACCTATAAATAATTGGAAGAAATAAAAATCAGATTTAATGTCGTATTTACTGTTGTAAAAGTTTGAACCAATTGATGATTTCGCAAAACTTTTGAATAACAGCAAAACGAAAATTTGTGAATTGAAAGTTAGAAAGAATCGAAAATGAAAGTCTCTTTAGAAAAGATGTAGAAAATAGAAACTTTTCTTATACGATATATTGGTATAATGTGTTGCATTTTGGTACACCAGAAATCAATAAGTGGTCTTCTTTTGAGTAATTCATATGCATTTAGAAAACTACTATCTCTAATGAAATAAGTGAAATTTCATGTTCTCTTGTTAGAGTGCTCTCAATAACATTATATAATCTATAAGGCAAGAGGCGATATATATGTATTTTCCGCAAACATTCCACACGCAAACCAAGCAAATAGAAGATACAATTTATAGCGACCTGTCTCATGACTTCTAATGCGAACTCATAAGAGAACTCAACTAATATCAACGTTTTTATATACAAAATATACTTTATAATCATTTATGACTAGTGCCGAAAAATAGCCTTTTATGATGTTCTATGAGATAAACTATAATATACATACCATTAGACGCCAAACTTAACTTAACCATCACTGAGTGCTCTCATTCCAGAAAGAGTCAAATTAATTGGTTGTAAAAACTGGAGCTTTTGAATAAAGAGAGCGCACAATTTTCTGATGCTTTTCTGATTTCACTCTCAAATTCATTAATAATGAAATATAATAATACATTAGTTTTATTAACAATAAAATTACTAATTCAGCCTAAAATTTGGTTGCCATTAATGGTAACCATATACTCTTTTTTTACATTGTAAAAGACTTTTTTTCTCTATATTTTACTTTATTAAACAAATTTGCTATAAGCAGACCCCAGACTTTTTGGGAGATTGAAACTCTAAAATTGGTTGGGAATCGGAAATAAAAATACTCAAAATCAGAAGTTTTTCGAAATACCTTCTTTAATAACTTGCTATAAATATTTTTTAATGCAAATCCAAATTACAAATCCTTAATGAGTAATTCATAATTAATTATTTGCACAATTCTGATATAACTTTATATTAAACAGTTATGAAAGATTAAAAAGGCTTTTGGGCTTATATAATATTAGATTTTGTGGGAAGTAAAAAACTTACATGTATAATTTATTCTAAGATAATTTTTTCGTGAATTTTTTTGCCATGAATTGTTTGGAAAAATGTATTTTTTCGAAAAAACAAAAGATAAATAATTTATTCATTGGTTATAAATAATATTTACATACAACGAACAAATATTTTATTTAGTACAATGAAATTTGAAAAATTATAATCGTTAACCCAATAAACTGCGAAAAACATGCATATAAAAGCTAAAATTATAATTTTTAAGCAAAAAAGTCTATCTTTCAAGAGAAATATATATTTTTTATAAAAAAAATCTATTTTCAATTTATTCTGCGTGAGTCTGGATCTACATAGAAAACTATTTATTAATGAATTGAGCGGCAGAATGTTATCGCAACGGTTATTACAATATGTTTACTGAACTGAAATGAACCTCAACATTTTTAAATAATTCACTATAACTGTCTTTAAATTATTAACATATCGTTTCATTAATTTGAGAAATAAACTTTAGATATAATATTTAAATAATTTGATGATATTTTGTTTTAAATTTAATTTTTAATTTAAGGGCAATTTTATGCTATTTTTTATTCTATCTGTCTTCAAAAAGCACTGATTAAACAAGGTTTAGCATTTTTTAAATAACGAACTCATTAATTTCAGGAAAATTCAGGAGAAATTTTCAGATTTTCAGATTTTTCGGAATCGGAAACTTTAAATTCTGTATTTAAAATTTTCTCAATATAAAACTCCTTAATCTTCTGATTTTGACATGAGTATAATAGATTACAATCAGTAATTTCCAATTAATCCAAGATCTGGTTAAATTATTTAGGATTATGATTAGGGTTACCAGATCTCAAAGTCTGATTTGGATTCTCAGAATTTGTGGTTATTCTACAATCTTCAGAACTCCATTAAGTCTAGCCTTAAGCTAATTTCTCCAGTTCCTGATTAATTAAATTTTAGAAACATTTTACAACTTTTTGATTCTTTGTATTTTTCATGAAAATATTCAATATAATCATATTCTTATATCATTATTAAATTCTTACAAAAATTGTTAAAATATAGCCTAAATTTGTTTGTATCTAAATTATATCTCAACTTTTAATGAGTTTTCATTTTTTTGCTTCATAAAGAACAAAATATAACATTTAGGTTAACAATCTATAGAATTTCACAGAATTCAAAAAAGATCTTTCAAAAGGACCGGTCTTTATCCTGAGACTGCAAAGAGTAGTGACTTTCAAACTTCAGTTTTGATTTGTGATCATTGAATTAAGTCTAAAACTACAAGATCTGGGGAGTCTTAACTTGACATACTTTCTATTATTTAATCTTATTATTAAATTCTATTTAAACTCTTATTAAATCTTAAGCTTTCCGTTATTTGTTGATAAAAGTGTTCTTTTGTATAAATTAAATTATCCAAAAAAGATCAGAGATCAGGGTTTGTATATTATTGATATAAATCTATATAAACTTTAATCAACTCAAAAATTGCTTATGTAATTATAGGTTTGTTCTATCAATAAGTAACCCTTAATTAATACATTATTCGAAACAATAATTTCAATTATTTGAAATCAGAAAATATTTTAAAGTTTTTATAGTTAATATGTCATATTTTTAACTCATATTGTGTAACAATATTTTATTTTTTATATTTTGTGTACAAGATTGTATCCATTGATTCGCAACTCAATAACTTAATTTTAACTGTAATACATACCCGTGGAATATAAGAAATATTTTAATTTAAAAAAAGGCAGTACTTAAAAAGTACTTTTGCCTATTTTAAACATCTTTTATGACAAAAATTTCAATCTTATTGTTATAAAAATTTTTATTGCATTATTGCAGAATCTCACAAAGACACACAGACAAACAAACACGCTAACAGTAATTTTTAATAATATAGATACAATAATTTAAACAATTAATACTTAATTAAAAAAATTGTAAAAAATTATTATATCGTTTATTAATACCAAGTTCTGTTCCTTAATAATTGTTAATTACTTGCTGTATTTTTATAATTTAATATACCATTAATTATATGACTTTATGCTAATTCTCTTCTTAATTTTAATAAATGCGGATTTCTTTGAAGAATCAACAGGTTAGGACTTTTCGGAGACAAAACCCCAAAAATTCGGTCGGAATTTCGGAGCATTTTTGGACAAATTTCGGAAAATTCGTTAAATTTTTGACCCAAATAGGAATAGAAATAGAAATGTAATAGTTTTAACGCAAAATTTTAATTTGAAAAGTATGAATTTTTGCGCCATTAGTAAGAAATTTTTCATATTAAAATAAATTTAAATTCTAATGAATTTCAAGGGTCTATCAAAAAATTTAAAAAATCTAATGAAAATTTTTTTGACTTCTGATTTTTTTGAGGAGGGCACTAAATTCAGAAATTCTTGTTAAAACATATGAAAAATTCAAAAAATGTCCTATTTTCGTTAAAAATTTCGGAGAATCAGCAAAAAATGGCAAAAATTCGGATTTTCGGAACTTTAATATGAGCTCATTTTGCTTGTTATTACCTTATCGGCGCTTATTTCTTAGTTTACGAACGTTCTGAGCAACACAAAAAAGTGGTATTTCCGAAAAAGTCCTAGCTTTGCTAATCAATTATGCAAAGTTTGATATCACTATAAATACAGATGCGGCGCCACTTAGTTTTTAGTAAAAAGCTTACTTTTACATTTAATTGAACATATTTTTTTAATGGACTAACTGTAAAGATGACGATTCACAAACCTTTTGACTAACTTATACGGCCGCTTTAACCTTCAAAAAGGCCAAAATTGTATGCAAGAATATGTTTAGAATTTATTGTTTTCACAAATACATTCAATGTTTTATATATACTTTGGTATCCAGAAAGGTCAGGTTTGGGTTATTGGATCTGATCGAGTGTGTGATCATTTACTCAGCTTGAAGAACTGAATCCAGCGATGTACGGTATCATAAGTTATGTGAATGTTGAGCACCGATAACTTTCCCTATAGAGGCCTAATATGGCTCGAGCTAACGTCCGTTAACTTAGCGTTAACATAGCAACAAATCTTGATTTGAAAAACTTATTATTATACAAAATTAGTCTTTTTAAGCGGGAGCACCTCTTTCGACCGAACCACGATCCACCGAATCCACTAAAAACCTGTTTTAATTCCATAATAAGATCG
>JAQGAM010000869.1:0-10916 GCA_034697665.1 Nanhermannia comitalis
GACATCCATTACAGTTACGCTTATGCTAGCGCTGTCTCAGCTCTGCCTCAATGAAAATTTTTGATCATAATTTAGTATACATTGGAGTGAAACTTAATTATGAAATCATATTCTGAGTGATGTCCTAATCAGTGAATTAGAATCGCTTCAGACATACATTGGCTGAAAAGCATTACTATTTGTAAAGTGACTCAAATATAAGACTCATTAACAGTATTTTATGCAAGCGTTCAACTGTTGTAATAAAGTATTGGTATAAATGACCTCTCAAAGGGTCTTAACTTATGTTCAACTCAATCACAAGTGATTTGTTTCTAATTTACGCTAAACATGAATGAACTCAACTTTAATAAGGACTTCACTAAAAGTTTCGACTCGTTATCACTCAAACAAAACGCGAGTCCACTCAAAAACAATGGTAAACCAAAAAGAAAGTGAGTCTTAAAAGAATACTAACTATTAATATGTGTAACAAACGATTGACTTTTAGTCCCTTATCTGAGTCTCATATCGACCATCATATGAGTGATGCAATTGTTTTAACGCAAATCCGCTTTTATTTGGCTGTAAAAGTGTATTAAAATGTACTCAATATTGAGTACTATTTAAAGTTTATTTTGTTTTTAGAATTTAAAAACACTTTATGTTAAGCGATGATTGAGTTGTATATCATATGTATTTGTATGCAATTAATGGCATATCATGTCGAGTATGGCCGACAGTCGACACACTTTGAGGTTATAAACACTCAGTTATATGAAAACTTTGAAAAACATTTGCTCAACAAATATAAAATTTATATTTATTATCATTAACTCGTATTTGTATTGGTCTTCATTCGTATCATATTTTATTCTCATATCAAAAGCCAATTCTTATATAAATATACTGTATATTAGGCAACGATTAGATTTATGTTTTGTTTGTGACAACACTTCTCTTGCCCTCAATTTTCTTAACATTTTGTTATACATTAAAACACATTAAAGGGTTTTATTTGCGAAAAATAATACATTTGAGACAATGTCTCGTGTTTTATGTCTGTTCTGATAATAATTTATTGAATTTTAATAATGAATGAAAACCAGTTGCTATTAAAGATTGATTTCCTCATTAGTTAGCATTTCCTTACTCTAGTCGTTTATTCATTGCTTGCATTTTGATTTTTGTGTTCAAACCAATGAAAACCTTAGAATCAAATGAATTTAACCTTAAAACTAACCAACAATTGAGTACAAACTGCATGAAAGTCAAGTCGAGGCATAAATACGTATATTTTAGCGCAGAATTGAGTTTTGCAAAGAAACTATTTTTTAAATACTCTTAATTTGAATGAAAATAATAATTTAATTTTTAAACTACAAGAATAGTTGAGAAACCGTATCCATACAAGTTTTGGTCTAACCCTCAAAATTAGAGAATTATTATTGAGCTTTACTTTTGTTTTTGGTCTCATTTCATTCAAATTAATCTCATTTTAGTTCAACAAATGCGTTGTTTTATCTCTAATTTTCAGTTTTAAACAATTCATTCAATAAAAGACATTAAATAAAATTTATTCCTGTAATTAATAATATAATTAGTTTTTTTTTGTTATAACCTATGTTTTAATTATCATCTGCAGTCTTAACAACTTTTAAGGTTTATTTATTACTTTAATTGTATTATAACATAGTTTTTATTTTCAAAATATAAATTATTTAATCGTCAGTTTTTAAATATGGAATCGACATTGGCTTTAAAAAATAGTTGTCAAAATTTAAAATTGATTTTTAGTGTATTTAAGTGAAAATGACGCATTTTTTACGAGTGCGGAAAATTATAATTTTAAAATATGCAATAAATGATAGCGTGTTCAGAAATGTTAAATGTTTAGAATTCGACATTTTTTTAATTTACAGTTTATCGAACTTTTTCTCAATAGAGCTTTATTTTTAGGGTAATCAAAAATTCGACTTAAATCAATGCCGACTTACTATATAACAAATATAGCAACAGAGGTATGATAGGGGGGGCTCAGATCGAGCCCGACCTCCAACATTTAAATGCATACCTTTGGGCAACTCTATAGCTTTTTTTACTTTTATTAAAAGTTAGTTTTATTACAGTTATAAAGTTTCACATTAAATATGGTTTTCAAGTACTCATATTTATAGATTTAATTTATTTAATAATTGGAATAGAATTACAAAAATATTAGAAAAAATTTTAAAATAGTAAACTTATTTCGGAAAATATCGATGTTGTGGTTGTCCGCAAAGCAGACCCCCTGAAGTCGTGGCAAAGTCTGATCAGATGTGTTGAAAATATGTTATCTTTAAATTAAATAAACAAAACTCTTAATAAATCAATAAATAATTACCAATATATGAAACTATTGCTATTATTAAATAGTAAATAATTTTTAAAAAATTTTTAAATTTCTTTTGAGGTCAATCCTCTCTTTCATCATATTAATTGAGATTTCATTTGAATATCTAGTATTCGTTAAAAATAGTTTAATTGACAAAATTAACGTTTGGTTGCTATGTATTATGCTTTCTATCATTAGTTCACTAAATCAATAATCAAGTCTTGTCCTCAAAAATACAAAATTATTATCTGACCAGTAAAATAATGCACAAAAGCTCAACAGTCCTAAGCATTAAGCTGAGGCTCACTTGAGCCTGAGTTGAGCTCTTTTACTATGTCTACTATCATGACAGCCATTGATGACAGCTATGACTAAAAGCAGTTGAAAGTAGTTTTTCTTTTGCTTTGTTTCTATGCGATAAAAGTTAATTAAAAGGTTTAAATTTTATTTTTGCTTTTGTCTGTTTAAAGGGTTTAAAGCGTGTTATATAATAAACAAACGTTAGGTCCACTCTTCAGGTCAGTAAAGTCTAAGCTGTTGGCAGAGATGCTTACAGACGACTTATGTTCACCTTAACTGTTAATACTGTATGAAGTCGTTTGACAGAAATCAATCATTTGTTAACAATAGTTGTCATTGTGTTCTATTATACAGTTCTTATGAGAATATTAGTGAGACTTAAGGTATGTCTTCATTGAATTCTTACTGAATTTAAAGTAATAAATAAGGAAATTATTCTATTTTTTAAATTCTTAAATGCAATGTTGTTGTGAACGTTGTGAATGTCTTCATATTTTTGATCATTTCATCGCCAGTTTAATAAATGTATCAAAAAATCAATTTCAATAATTTAATTTCAGTGCAACAGAACTTATCGGTTGTGTCTCTTCTGTACAGTTGGACCAGAATTTTAAATTTATTTAAATTAATCTCAAATTCACGACTAAATTGAGTGACTGATGCTGTGATTAGAGTTTTCCTTCAATTTATGGCTTATTTTTTTGATAAAACACTCACTTAATGTCTAAATTATTCCGACGTCACTTTTTGGAGACGATTACATACAGATATAAATCATAAACTTTAGAAATTATTTCAATATTTACAATAACTGTGAATGAGATTTAATCGTTGGATGTTTTGTAAATTCATGGCTAAAAACCAAAAGAATGAGTAAATGTTTTATTTCTATAACAGTTAAATACTCGGCTTTATTTCATTATTATCGTTAAGTATTTAGGATTTCTTTAGGATTTAGTTTTATTTTATTAATCAAATGAATGCGACTCTAATGCTATTAAAGTATAAATTATTATAAATACTTATAATTTAAGTCTCATTAAATCGAAACTAATTAGAAGTAAAATAATTAATCTTGTGATTAAGTATATCTTGTGGTATAGTATATCGAATTGAATCTCTAATACTTAATTTTTGGCAATGAAATTAAATTTATTTTAAATAATTTGACGTATTTCTTAAGAATTATGTGAAATTCTTATGAATTTGTTTCAAAACATGTTCACAACATTTAATAAAAACACATAGGGATACAAATCTAATCTACTCTCCAAGCTTTTAATCTGTTTCAATAAATTAAGCATAGAATGGCTTAACATATAAATTATCTTTTTAAGGGCTTTTTATTACAAAAATTCATAATTAAACTCTGTATTCGAGATATATATCACTGAAATGATATGAAAGAAAATATATTTTACTATTTTTTCAGTTTCTATCGGATTGTTATTAATTTATTGGAGTTTTATTGATATATTTAGTGTCAGTGATCACTACAATGAGTTTAATGAGATTGCGGTCTGCCTTATGTTGATTAGAATGTGTGGCTATTTGTCACAAACATATGTTTTCATTACAATTATTTAAAATAATGCAAAAATAATAAGAGCGCAAAAGATTTGTTCGTGTGTTAAGTCAAGAATAGCTGCAAAACTATGAAAAGTATAGTCAAAAGCAGTCTATATCTTATGTTAATTGAATACTGTATCGAACTTATGATTTATAGTGTGATTTAATGATGAGTGAGTGCTATCATATACGTACTTTGACTTCACTTCAATATTCTCTTATATTATTAATTTTTGATAATTTATTTATTTCTTTTTAGTTATGTTATCAAAATTCGATAAAACCTAACTGTTATCGAATAACTTGAAACCACTCTATTTTTCTCATCTGTATTCATGTATTAATTAATCCAGACTTTTGAAGTGTGATGTTTTCAATTTTTTTTGTCATTAGGCTATTAAGTTAGGATTCGTTATGGGTTTGATAGACTTTATTTATAAGAATTAGTATTAGGACAGCTTTGTTTAGAGTTCGTCTTACAATACCTGTAGTTTTTCAGATACAATGCTTCAGAAGAGCGAATAAATTAAGACCAACGATATCGAGGCTTCACTTGCTTTAAAATATAAAATCAAAAACACTTAACTTCAGTTCTAAATAATATTTATTATTAATCGTTGACTTAATAATCAAAAATTTTTAAAAAGATAAAGCCTTATGAATCAGTTAATATAGAGATACACTTCATATTAAGCTCTCAACTCAAATCAATCGTTTTTTTTACAAAGTAATTGTTTACTAAATTAACAGTTGTTTTTTGAGTCAGATATGAAAATAAGTTTTTATTTCCAGTGAAAGAGATAGAAAATAATAACTTTTGGAAACACCCAATGATATGCGTTCAGAACTTGAGTCCAAACATAGAGTTTGCAAAGTTTTGTTTCATTTATTGAACGATTAATAATAAACAGTTGGTATTTATATCTGTAGATAAGTGATTTTGATTTTATATTGATTCCAATCTCATTGTATTCCAAAAGTGTACTCTGGAGTCGAAATCCATTAAACAAGTTTCCTATACGAACAGTGTCTTAATTATCATGACATTAATGCTATAAATATTAGTGCTTTTAATGTCTAAATTTGATCACTTGACAGAATCGTCAATATTTCTCAATAATCTTCATCTGATAGTAAATGTATTGGAAGAAAACAACTGTAAATTTATTTAATTTACTTCATTAAGCAATTATTGTTGTCAATGTATATGATATGTTCTCGTCTCTTTTTAATTAAATTGACCATAATTTTAATATATAATGCAATATAATATTCAAGTCTTAATTAAAACCAAAATTTTGTACAATAATTCTGAAGTAGTAATTATTTTTGTGAACTTTTTCAAATGGTTTCGATCACTAAAATTCCAAATGTAATAAATACGAAAACTAAAGGAAGTTCTTCTCAAACCTTTGCTCTAAAGCTTTAGGTCATTGAACTAAGTATTTTGCCCTAAAAAACAGCAAATGAAAGTACTATATGTGTTAAACAAAATACGCGTTATTTACAATTTAAATTTTTAAGTCTCTAACTTTCACATTAACTATTAATTAACATTTATTGTATTCTTCATTTGAGTCAATCTATTCTGTTCACTAGTGCTGTATTTCTCTATTCTTGGGTCGAAGATATTTCAACTATAAACCAATGAATAAATATCTGTAAATTTGATAATTTTATTAAACTTTAGATTAAACTTTAGAGCTAACTTCCGTTCTCTCCGTGGACTGATTTTAAAATGATTGAATTTTTTAGGTCAAAAGGCGGATACTTTCACATATTCATAAATTGATGTTTATGACTGATATTAAATGAAAACCTTATACTTGTATTGTAATGTTTACTCTCATACATTATGTTTGTATCAAATGTTTAAATTTTCAGTCCACCCATAACTGATAGTAAAAACAGTGTTGGTTATTAAACATGTAAAAACTAGTCATTTACTATACATTATATTGCAGTCATTTTTATTAGTCTTTAAGCTCAAAAATCTCCTCCCATTAAAAATATTTGAATTTCTTAAAATTGCAAAACTCTTGTTCTTTAAATTTGAAATTCAATTGAGAAATAATTTCCCTCGGATTCACTTTTTTTCTTGACTCTATTTCTTTAGGAATTTTCTTATTTATTTTTAAATGAATGTCATTTTTATTAATATTAAAATAGTTACCAAAAAAATAATTGATTACAACCTCAGATTTGAAATGAAAGTCATGTTTTCAAAATCATGTTATTCATCGTCACAACCGATCGCAACATATTTAAGAATTTATAAATTCAAAGCAGTTTATATTCTAATTGATGTGTTGATAAAATTGAAATTATTATTATTATTCTTAAAAATTATGCAATAATGTATCAATACATACATACATCTGACATACTATATGTGTTCTTTTAATAAATTACTACTTATTTTGAATTTTAGATTCATTGGTATTTTCCCTTTTGGTGATTATACAGTAAAATGAAATTTTAATGATTAATAATTAATATTCGTTATTAAATTATAGGCACAAAACGCATGACAAACAACCATTTCTTAGAAAAAGTTTAATCGATTAGAATTTGAATCCAATAATATTCTATAAAATGAAAAGTTAATTCATGATATTGATTCTAAGTCTACGCATTTTAGTTATTTATTGTATTATTTATTATTATATATTTATTTTATTGTCTAAATTAATAACTCAATAATTTTTTATTTAATGATTTCTTTGGGAACATTTGGTTTCACAAACTTAACTGTCATAATCCTTGTTTACCTGTTGCTAAAATCGGTTAATTAGAAATTTTTTTTCAAAAAAATTAGGATAAATTTTAAAAATTTTGAAAAATAGGCACTAATTTTTAAGTACCATATAAATTTTACTTAAACATATTACAAATAATTGAATGTTACAAATATGCGTTTGTTAACATATCTTAATAATTGAAAAGCAATAGTTTTTTAAATTAATGTCCCATAAAAGCTAAAATGTTATTTTCTAGAATTCTTGAAATTAAGCCCAAAATAATAGATTTATATCTATAAACTTGGGCAACAATACTGATCGCTTTACTGCTTGGATTACTCTATTTTCTTTCAAAGTACAAATTGAAACCCATATTTCATATATGGGTTATAAAGAACCTAGTGAACCTATAAAATGGGTTAAATACTCTTTGCATCGAATTGAAACCATGTTTACGACAGTTGAAGTTTTGTGAGTTAAAGTTATGGAAGTTATGAGAGTCCAAATGTAACCTTTTCTATATCTTTTTATTGAGATCTAAATTCTCTCGAGATTTCAATGGTTATCGACTCTAATAATATGGTTAGAGGCAAAGTGTCAGATGATAACTGATGGTTCCAGTCTCGAAATTATATTTTTTGAAGGTTAAAGTGATTTCATTGAAATTTTTTTATACAGAATTTGATGCATTTTATTCTGAGGTTTAATGTAAAGGTACTGACTATCAGTAAATTATTAATAATTAGGACTTATCGGAATGCACTTATAGGAGCTTTAAAGGGTCCGCTTTTTACTCATTTAAATTCAATGTTAAAATTAAAATAATTACTTGAGACTCATTAGAGTGTGTTTCAGACAAATACTGGTTCTTATATTACTTTAAAACAGATTGTACTGTATATTAAATTCCTTAAACTCATGCATAGCAACCGCTAATTTATTATTATTTTATTTTTATTCTTAAGACAAGTGACACTGAAACGACTTATCATAAAGATGATAGCTTTCAACCATTTCTATTACTTTTCCAATAAAAATGTTTAATTTCATCTTTTTTTCACTCGGACTTATGTCTTAATTTATACTAAGCTACGGGTGCGTTCATAAGATGAAAAAAATCATATAACTAAAGGTTATTGGAAGGTGTCTCTCAATTTTTTCATTGAAAAGCATTGGTGCCGTAGCCTTTACTTTGCTATCTCTGCCATTAATCACTTTTCGGGAAAGTGAGTATACAGTGAGCATCTTTCAGGTTATACTAATCCTGAATATATAATTGGTTCGCCAGTATTCGCGTGCATAGACGGACAGACATACAGACAGACAAAATGTGCGCGTTATTATGTAGATTAAATGAAATTCCTTACACTTACACTTAAAAAGCCTTCCATGCTATTAAGGCTATTAGTTATTCTCCTACAAGATAAATATTCCTTTGGGACCTAACCTAACCAAACAATGCAACTCTTTTGAAATACTTGACTTTAGATGCAGTTTCACTATTTCTAATTGTTTTTTATTTGAATTTAGTTTTAATGATAATATAATCAATAGATGAATGAGTTCCGAAGCTGAGCCAATGTGCAATTGTGAGACACTACCGCAGGACTATTGCTGCCATTGCACATAATATGCAGTTTTTTTGTAGTCCCTTAGACTTGTCTGAGTCTATTAAAAACATAAATTAACGATAGGTTTTATGCAAAATAACACTTAAGTAATTGAGTTTAGAGTCTATTTCTAAGATACGGGACTTATTACAGTTTAATTAATATATTTATATGTAAGAGATAACGCACTAAACACTTCTCGATTAAAAGTTTTATACTCCAGACACTAAAACTATTTTTTGATAAATATTTTTATAATGTTGCGAAACATTCTGTGCATTAATTGACATTTTTTAGAAATCACTCTATATTTTGCGTTATTCCAGTTGTTTTTTAATCTATTGATGTTTAAGATTAAAGTCAATTATGAAATGTCATAAAACTTTTTAAATAAAAAATTAACTGTTTTTGCCAATAATTTAAAAAATTGAAAGTATTTATATTTCACATTTGACTTTATTCTTTAAAATCCAGAGATTCAAAAAATATAAATTATGTCCAAAATATTAATGTAAAAGATATTTAATCACATATGAAAAGCTGTATAAACATTAAGTTATTATCATTTGAATTATTCCGATCACATTTTTAGTAGTAGTCATTTATTAATTTTTATTTGAAAACAGGGTTGTAAAAAAGTAGTGGCCCTAACAAGTCATTGGAACCGATGAGATATGACGTAAAAAATTTAAAATTTGAGCCAATTTTAATTCTCTTGAGGAGTTTCTAATCTGTATTATTTATAAATTAAGCTGAAAATTATAGTATCAGCAAAACTGACTTTTACTCAGCGCTTTCCTATGCAGTGCATCAAAAATACCTTTAAAACTATTTTTCGAATTTCCTGAAAAAACAAATCTATAAATAAATTGAGAAACTTTTGAATCATTTCATATAAAAATCGGTGATTTATTTAAATTTTAAAAATTTAATGAAAGAATTAAAATAATCTGCATTTTATTTTACGCATCGAATATACTTTACGGCACTGTAATTTCAACATTCATAATGAATTTAATTATTTTTAACTAAATCTCAATCTCTACGCTATGTCACTGTTTTTGCTTTCCTTGAATTTAATTTTGCGAAAACACAAACACTTAATCTTAACATAATCTTAACCCTTGCGAAAGAAGTTGATGACGTATTGGAGTCACCTCTACTTAATTGTGTCTAACTTTGTTTGAATGCTTATAAACAAATATCTATAATTATTGTTAAATAATAGATAGTTAAAAATTATTTGATTCACGAATTAGATAACACCCTAATTAATTATTATGTTCAGAAAATGTAAGTTTAAAATTCATTATGTATTTGAGAAGTTCTGCTCAATAAATATGTTTTAAGGAATTATTTTTAGTCAATGGTTATTTCCTTTTATTTTTGCATTGGTTACAGTCCTTATAACTTAGATAACCGTTGAATATGTTTCTCAGACTTCGTACAGAATCATATTTTAAATTTACATTTATTTCCTTAAAATTTTTGAGTAAAAACTATAAGAGAGAGTCTATTACTTTCTAATTTATAGTATTAGTTGCAGAAGTTCTGAATCAAAGTAAAACTGAATCGGTATTTGTCTGTTACTAACTTATATCTATACTTTTCATTATAATTTTTAATTAAATTGTGTAAAATTAAGACATAAAAGCTCCAGAATTTTCACTATAAAAAATAATTTCAAATCTATTGAGAATTTTTCCGCATTCTTATAGTGAATACAAGTCTACAGTATATACATTACATTAAATACCTTTACTAATAATGAAACCCCAATAAAATGAATACAAAGATCCGGTCCCCAGCGGTTTGCTATATCCTATTGACTATATCGGGGTAATGCTGATACAGTTATACTCATATATTTTGAATTTAACCTTTTGATACTTTGACATAAGGTTTAACCTCTTTCTTCCTCTTTCTTTGATTGCTGGCAAAGCCAGTCATTCGGTTGTAGTTATTTGTCTATTCATTTATTGAAACTTGACATGAACTGAACCTTTGCACTAATCTCTAAATCAATAGCTTTGGTTAAGATTCCACTGCTCTTGAGAACAAAAATAGCCTTAGGCTGTAATTTTAGTGACGCCTAAATAAATGCTTTTTTAATGGTAAACAATAACAGAAAAAGTTTTCATATCTGTTCACTTTAAGGATTTTTTATATCTATAAAATATATTCACTTAATGGTCAATTATTTTGCGGAATAAAATTTTAAGAAAGATCACATATATTAAGGCATAACATATATATTTGCTATCATTGAAGATCCCATCTTTGGTAAAAAGCTTTTGCTAGAGGTTAGAAAGCGATTGAAACAGTTTCCAAATATGCCCCGAG
>JAQGAM010000870.1:0-10914 GCA_034697665.1 Nanhermannia comitalis
ACCAGTGATTTAAGCAGAGCTGCTTTTAAAGTACTCAAAAAGTTTTACGATCACGTCTGGACTGTGCCTTATATTAAGCACAAATGTGTCAGCGATAAGACAAAGCGCAAGAGAGACCGACATTCAGATCGGTTTGAAGTATCTTTTACTAAATGGAATTGTATTAACGCTAAAATGTTTGGTCAATTTGAAAAAGTTTGTTTCATAGACGCAGACATGATGGTCATCACCAACTGTGATAAAGAACTCTTTTCACTCGATCCCACGCTTTCACTTTCTCTCTGCCCTGGGCTAAGCCTTATTGTAGTGATGGTATTAACAATCCTTATGGTAAACAACAACATGGGGTTAAACTATCTCCAGAACTGGTCGAGAAAGGCTTTCACGCGTTTCTTGGTATCGGTTCATTAGTCTTTGTTTAATCAATAAATAGTTTATTTTCAAGTAATTAAAGCCTTAAATATGTGATTAATCTTCTATTTTATAGTAAAGAAGTTAAAAGTTTATCTATTTATTCAGTCATTTATAAAATAAGTAATTATTAAATATTTGTTTGAATGCAAATAAAAGTTTAGAATAAATATTAAATAAATTGCAAATTCATTTCAAGGATTCAAAAAGAGGACCTCTTTATAGAGTTTTAAGTCTTAACAATTACAAAGTTATTCAGTTTGACAAAAAAGAGTTCATTTCTCGAATGTTTCTAATAAAGCAGTGATTCAGTGCATTTGCATGTCTTCATGTTTTATAGATTTGACAATTTTAACACTAATTCTCATGATTCTGAAAAACTTATTAAGAATCTACAGTAACTGTATTCGCAAAAACTTGTTCACCTGTAAGGAATGCAAATTTGGTTTTTTATAACCGAATTACATTACAGTTATAACCGATAGTTTATTTGTGTTTCAATTAACTGCAAATTAACGTAATTACAGAGCAATTGTCTATAACTCCGATAATCGAGAATTAGTACTAATATAAGTAAACGAATCACAAGTTTAATCATTTATTACAACACTTATAAAGACTTCACAACTCTTTTAAACAATTTCTAATCAAAGCCAAAACTTATTATTTAATTAGTTTAAGACTTGTACCCACACAAACAGTGATCTAAAACTAAACCTGACTTTAAACTAATTATCGATTGAAAGTCTATTTTGATGTCAACATTATCTTGTGATAAAAGAAAATTAGTCAATAATTACTGATTTATCTAATAAAGAAAGTTATTTGTTTATCAGTATGTCTGTCGTTAAGATTAGGTTCTGTTGAAACCAATACTATATTTGAATAGATATCAGTTCTTTCTTTAAAAAATGCGAATTCCTTTTCGGCATTTCTTTTAATAACTCGTAAACCGAATCTATTTTGTGTGTAATGTTTCCAAAGTATTCCACTCTTTAAGCATTAAGTTTTTAGGTTAAGAAAATTCAATGTTTTTCACTTAAATTCAATAAAAAAATTCCTAAAAAATTATATTTTATTATCAAAAACAAATGCTGTGTAAAGATTTTCGTTTAAAAGATTCGTTCGTTTCGTTCGTTTCGTTAAGAATTATGACAAAAAATAAATATATATTTTTCCGATATTTGAATACATTTAATGAAATGTTTCATTAGTTTTGTTTCTTTTATTAATTATTATATTATTTAAATATCAATAAACAGTTTATTCAATAAAATTAAAACATTTTATATTAATATCTTATTAAAGAGCATTCAAATAATTGCTTTCAAATACATATTCTTAATGAGCTTTAAAAAAGGTTTAATTTATTTCTATTCTTCAATAATAAGTAAGAACTTGACCACCAAAGGAATGGTGCGTTTTGTAAACTCTAAACATGAGTCAGTCACCGGTCCATTCAATTAATCAATATATTAGAGTTTAATAATAAAAATTATAACAAAATTATTTCTAAAGAATCTCATTAATTGATTAAATAATTATATTGTAGTGAATACTGTATTAATACTTGAGATAGTTTTATGACTCTCTCATTCACTTATTAAGGAATCATTTGTTATAATTAAGGCTTCAATAAGTTATCCAAATGAAAAAGAGTGGAATACTTTGGAAACATTACACACAAAATAGAGTCGATTCACGAGTTATCAAAAGAGATCCCGAAAAGGAATTCGCATTTTTTTTAAAGAAAGAACTGATATCTATGAGAATATAGTATTGGTTTCAACAGAACTTAATCTTAATGACAGTAATAATGACAAACAAATAACTTTCTTCATTAGATATATCGGTAATTATTGACTAATTTTCTCGGATTTCTCTCAACTCAAATAATTTAATGATTATCTAAAAACATATTAAAGAATTTTAGTGATAATAATGAGCGACAGTTGAAAATAATTACATTAAAAGGAAATACCACTAAAGAAATCGCAAAACAATCAGAAATACTTATATCACAAGATTATGTTTTGACATAAAAATAGACTTTTTATTCAAATGAATTTAAGTTTAGATTTTCTGCTTTCCGTTGAATGTGTTAAACAGAAAACAGATTTACAACTTCTGTACAGTACAGCCTATACAGCACTGCACTAATTGTTTATTTGACTATTGTATTCATTTATAAGTAAAGTTTCATTTTTAAGTTTATACTTTTGTGAATTTTTTTGATTTAAAAACATTTTTCACACATTAACTATTTATTACAACACTTCAAATTTCTCGAGTTCTTCTTCTCTCCAAATGATTATTTCACAAACGAATCCCTAACAAAAGAATACGACCACATTAGCCCTCATGTCATTTGTAAAGATAAAAAAATTCAAATTCAAATGTAAGTGAAATAAGTCTAAAAACAATGTTTTGTCAGTAAATCGAAATAATTTAATGATTTCATTATTCGCTCGAATTTGAAAAGTGTTTTGTTTGTATAGAAAGATAAATGAATTTATTGAAACTCAAAATCAAGACTTAGTTGTAATTCAATTTAGACTTATGTTTGTTCTTCACCCGAAACCATACAATTTGACTGAATAGACGAAATCAAACCATCAGATGAAGAATTAGAAGATGTCTTGGAATCATCTGATTTGTAGTCTTCTTCATCGTAATCGTCATATTCATAGTCATTGTCTTGATTTAAGTCTTGTGTCACGTGAAGGACAGTGAAGAACTGTGAAGGACAGCATATGGTATTACAGAATCTGAAATGCGATCAATAACTTCAAGTCTTTGTCCAAAAAATCGCGAGTTTTGTGGTCGATATCCTCAAACTTTTCTGGTATTAGCGGCGAATCAAAGAAATCAAAGAATGAGTCCTCAGGTGTCATATAATGCAATGCAACCCAATCTGTAGAATCATTTGTATTGCAATCCAATGATTATTTGTTGACTTGTTTCACATTTTTTCTTTTCTTCCAATCAATTGCAGAGCCCTTACAATTGACAATTCGAAAGCCATCGAACAAAAACGGACTTTTCGGGTCACTTTTGGGGTAGGGTTCAAAGCTCAGGTCGTATTCTTTTGTTAGCGATTCGTTAGTGAAATAATTATTTGGAGAAAAGAAGAACTCGAGACGCAGTTTATGTGGAAAAGTGTTTCGAATATCTTCGATATTAATTAAATGCATGAGAACTGGTTCGTCGCGCTCTTTAAGAATATAAGTAAAACATTGTAATTATAAACAGAATAACTGCCAAAAGATTCCAAAAACTGAATTTACAATCTTTAAAACTGAGACTTTCAGAATCGTCTGAATATTTAGCTTATTCTCCAGAATCGTCTGAATGTTCAGTTTCTTCCCCGGAAGCGTCGGAAACCTTCAAATCTTGTTCGACAACTGAAAATAGACTCAATTCTTCCTCTATAGCAATGTCTGGCCGTATATCTAATTCTCCATTTATTTGATAAGTAAGAACACTGTCTTCAAAATCGTCGGCAACTATTTCTACGTTTTGATTATCAATATTATTGAGTCCTATTCCCTGTTCTGTTGATATTACTATTATATTCTCCAGAGATTTAACTAAACGTTTAATTTCGGAAGACTGAGAAAAGTCTATGTTTGTGTATATATTTGTTCATTATTTTCGCGTTTAGAACAAGTAAAACAATTTATACCACGAAATGTGTGTTTAATTCTATCCCAAAATGTGTTGATTTGATTCGTATTCGTTTCTATATCAACAGCATTTGAGGAATAGTTTAGACCAATGTTATAATTAGTTTCCATATTAAAACCAATATTTTGAAACTAATTTTTGCGTTTTTTGTGCAAATTTTTCGATGAGTACATTCCTCTTGAGTTTATGTTGAAATTATTTGATGAAAATTGTATTAATGTATAAGAAATTATTATAAAGTTAAGAAAAGTTTGAAAAGAAAGCGAAAGAGCAAACGATATAATGTTTGCCAACTTTGGCAAAGAATTTGTGCCAACAATTTTCAGCCTTTATTTTGTGATTTTTAAAATTTATTAAAAAAGTTTTAATTTCAATGTAAGTTAAACTCTTAATCAAATTTAGTTCAAACTATTGGGGTATTATTTAAAGTCTCTATACATTGTTGCGCGAGATTTGTATTGAATACAAAAATGAGAGTAAAATATTTTCGGGTTTTATTTTAGAATTTCAGAGAAAAAATTATTGTTATAAACATTTTAAATTAATTATCGTATTTGTTATAACTAATAGTTTATTTATGCATTTTTGTAATGAAATCATATTTGAGTTTAGGTCCTGAAGAAGGTCTAAATACTGACCGAAAAGCTTTGGCTTTCAATCATTAATAAAATCTATTTGTTTTTCACTTATTAAATGAGTTGAAACTTATTCAGAAATAATAGTTTATCTGTTGTATTGTTAATTCTTGAATATAAATAAATAACAGCCTAAAAAATTTTAGTCAATGGATAATATTTTAGATTTTGTGGCAAATCTTGGGTTAAACAAAATTTATTTTACTTGAGATGTAATTATATCAGTACTGCATATACGAGGCCTCAAATGAATGCCAAACTTTTAAAACAATTCAATTTTATAATAAGTTAATAAATTTCATAAAAATTTTATTTATATCTCAAAAACATTGTAAAGCATTAATTTGTAAATTCTGTACAATTTAAAGAAGTTCTTAATTAAGGAACGCGTCCCACATGAGCTCTCACGTAAAGCCCCGTACAGTATGTTTAAGTTTGGAACAAAAGCAATCAATTAACTATAGCTTCAAATTTCTTAATTGGATACTAAAAATATAAATTATTAGTTAACTATTTAAGGTTTGGACAAATATATCAAATATAGTATAGTATACAATATAGTATTTGAGGCACAATAATAAAGATCCGCATAATATTATTCTTGTTTCATAATTCATACGAATTCATAGACATAAAAATCATTGCACAGCCGGTGCTTCAAATCCGGAATCAAAAAATTGGTTCAGAGCTCAATGTGTGGCACATGATTTTAAAGCTAATATTGAATTAACTGAGAAAAAATGTTTACAAAACTAAATAATAACTTAATTTGATTTTATGAATCAAACAAAAGAACTATTTTTATAATAATAATTGAGTGGCTCTAAGGCTTAATTCATTTTTTCGATTTGGTTCTCATTTTTTCTATTTGGTTCTCATGAGTAAAAAAGTCTCTTTGCGAACAACTTATGCAAAGTTATTGTTATTTCAAAATTTTTATGAATTCAACTTTAAGTTCCACAATATTTCTTAATAATTAATTGTTTATTTACTAGAAAATGATTGCTTTAATCCTCAAATAAAATAAAACATATCTGAATAAGATTTAAAAGAGTTTTTTATGACTCGAACCTTATTTAAAAGATTTGTTTATTGAATAAGTTTTGAATAATTTTTCCATTTATAGTGAAACGCATGACATCGATATGATTGTATGTAATGATAAGAGTTTATTATTGGAAAGTTTATTGTTATTGCTTTTAAGAAGAATACTATAGATCAGCGGTTGGCAGACTTTCTCCTACGCACCACTTTTAGCTCACAAGAAGAGCTTTTTTAATGAGTGAATTTTCACTTTTGAATTTAATCTATACTTTTATGTTTCTCTTCTCTTCTGTTTCCATAATGGTCTCCAACCACTTGAGACCTGTTCCCGTACTACCGATTCTAACACAATATTTATGCTTACGCTTGTTTTGAGACAACTTTTGTTTCAAGATTTACATAAATAAAAAGATATAACAATAATTATTTTTTTTTGATCTGTTATTAATAAACTTATTCTTTGGGTTCATGTCTTTTATTCAATTTGAAGATTGTTTTCAAATTAATGACTATTCGTTTGTTCAAATATTTCTTGATTTCAATCAAATACACAAATATTTCACTATTTAAACATTAAAAACAAAATTAATTTGAAATTCTTTGTTAAAAATTGTAAAGTTTCTAAGAGAATCGCTTTTCTATAAGTCTATTGAACATAAAATAAAGTTGTGTTTCAGCTTTTATTATAGAGATGTCTATTCATTGATTTTCATGTAAAAGAATATGACATGAATTCTGAATAAATCTTTGAGTAAAATTCCATTACAGCTGAAAGACTGAAGACTAAAGACATCAAACAAATGATACGAAAATTGGTTGATGAGAATCAAAAATTTTAGAGCTTTCAGTTAGAAATGTTGATTAATTGTAATATTCCTATTCAGCACATATTTATATGACATTCGATAATTTTTTGCAATTATTTATGCAATTGTTCTGTATTTATATAAATTTTTATATCGATTCGAGTGTAGAATATCGACAAATCTGTCTAAAGAGTACATTTGTATTCAAAACTAACAAAATACTGATAGAATAGCTTTAACTGAGAAACTTATTTCCCTTTTACTTTCCTTTATATATAAATATATAATTTGAAGTTAAGTCACATTTTTAGGATGAGTTATGCAAAAATTAGATACCTTTTGGTGAGACATCAAAATTGAGAATAATTAAAAAAATGCAATAAAACACAAGCAATGAAATAAGGATTTTTTAATTTTCTTGTTTATCACGTTTACATAACAATAACATAAAACACTATTATTAATCAGCTCTACATTTATTTATAGCATATATAGCAAAACAGTAATGCTTAGAAAGTTACTGTACTGTATAATTAGTATATGATATACCGCTGTTTTAGCAAAGATTTGCATATGTATAACAATAAAGCAAATTTGTTTAATTAGAAGCAAAAAAGTTAATTAAATGAAAGGCACACCTAATAACTAAATACCTGTATTAAACAATATTGACTGTATCGGAGATGTGAACCCTTTAGTTTAGAATTACTTATGAAAAGACAGATTTGCTTTTATGGCTATACATATATGTGATGCAGCGCTTAATAGGCTTTTGCAGATTTTTGTCTGAATCGAAAGATGAAATAAGAGCTTAATTCACTGCAATTACTTTGAGGAGTCGTCTGCTAAGGCACTCTCAACTAAAATATAGTGTGAGATTAAATTAAAACAAACAATACTTTGAAACAGACATAAAAAAGAGCAACAATTTGGAAATACAATTACAGCTTCAAATTGAAAGCATAACATCAATTGTGTTTATTGTAACTCAATAATGAAGATTTAGGCATAGAATAAAGGAATTCTCTGATTTGTATTCAGTTCAACAGAATCAAAGTCATTCATTCTGTAAAGTTTTAAGCCAAGAATGATTACTTGCAGTTCTTAAGTAAGAATTCAAGTGAATTACTTTGTATAACACTTAATCAAATTAAACTTTCGCTCAAACGATCGTGTTTTTCGCCCTTAACTCACATAAAGCTTCTATTTTCAACACTTACTCCACTATTTATTTCGGGCGTATTTCAGGAAAAACTCCTGAATTTGCAAAAGTTTAGTTTATAATCATATCTGACATTGAATATTAATATATGCTTTCAGTTTAGAGCTCAAATGCTTCCCAAATAGTTTGTTTTTGTGCAATAAATTTTTAGTATTGTCAGACTTTAATTCAATCGTTACTATTGTATGCTTTAAATGCAATCAGAATTTACAACAGAGCTCTTTTGAAATACAAGTCACTCCATTTGTAAAACACAATACATATATTCTTTATACGCCATTTCTTTTGTAAAAGAAGACCACAGGTTTCGCTTAATTTATTACAGTTTGAACTTTACTCCTATTTATTCTCATATTTTATTCCTAAACCTCAAAAGGATTGCAACCAAAATATTCAATGGTTACAAAACATTTACTGAACTGATATTTAATATTAAAATTTTAGCTTTACTTTTGATTATTAATGAATTTAAAGACTAAATGGTGTGCTTTTATAATGGAATTAATACTAATTATAAAGCATTACTTTATTTTCTTACAGTTTAAATTCAAATATTCATAAATGATTTTTAGTATAGTTGTGAAAATTTTTATTGAAGAGAAGAATCAGTAAAAAACTTTAGCTATATTACAAACTTAAATATTTAAATAACATTATTCATAAATTTATAATGTATTGAAATTTAATATCAAGAAAATAGAAAATAATCTTTTAAAATAAATATTCATATATTTATATAATAAAGAGTTATATACTTTGCTTATATTACGCACCAATCAATTAATTAATCAAAACCTATGACTTCTTTAAAAGAAATACGTATAAGAAGTGTCTATAAATAAAATGAGCTCAAAAACGAATTCGATGTACAATAAAACATAAGAATAAATCAATTATTATATTAAAAGAAAAACTTTGCGATAACATTATACAGTAGACTCCTCTTATAGAGCACTTAAAATTGTAGCTCAAAAAAGTTTAAAATTACAAATAGGACTATAATTGAAATTTAATTAATTATATTTTGATTCATTGGTCCAACACGTAAATGAAAGTACCAATAAATAAGATTAGAAACACGTCTCCATTGTGAGCCGTGTGTCATAAGAATTTGGTTGTGAGTGTATTTACAAATTTGTTTTGCAAGTTAATGGCCTATGCTTTCAAAATGTTGTATTTAAGTCTAGATTTTTTTGGTTCTCATTATTTAAATGCACACTAAATGCAAACACTGTTTAGAAAATTGATGAATAAGTCAATTATTCAAACTATGAATTGTGTTTAAACGAGTTTTAAATAAGTTGTTACTAAATTCAAATGGAATATAAGAATTCATACAGAATTACAAATTCTTAATGAATTGAAGACATTTTCCTAAATTTGAATTACAATGTAATGATTAAGGCCTGTATTGTTACGAAGCAGTCATAATAGGACTCAAATACAACTTTTGTAGAATATTATTGTTACAGAATTTCAAGAATTATCTGTTTTCACAATCTTAGTCTTGATTAAGAGAAAGCATTTGATATTAAACACCGTTATATCAGAATCTGCAGCAATTTTACACCAATAAAGCAAAGGCTAATGCGCACCATTTTCAACAGATACTTTCTGAAAATACTGTTGTAAACGAATTGACTGATTATACAGAAAGTTGACTAAAAATTGATGCTTACAATAGAATAATATTCTGACACAAGTCATTACATACAATCAGATTAATCCAATATTTGTGAAATTATGTAAATGTGATGCCGTTTTAGGTGTAATCTGTTTATATACATGACAATCACAGTACAATATACGCACCGACAGCATTAAAGCGGTAGAATAAGAATTCTTGTCAAATATGATTATCGTATTTCATGACAAGATTACTGGCAATAAACAAAAGCGGAAATATTGCTGTACTCTATCATCTCATTTGGTCAATAGTTCATCAGTTTTTGTGTTTTTCTACTGTTTTCTAAACTTAATTAAACCTGAATTACAATACTTTCAGTTTTATTAATTAGATATTTATAAACAAATCAATTATTGAATATTTAGTTTCAATTAAATATTATGTTTTCGCTTGAAATTGAAAATTATATCATTTGATGCTTTGGTTTGTAGAACATTCGTGTCTTTCAAGAACTAATTTGATGACAAATACTGATTCATTTAATTGAGTTATTCCAGCATTAATTGAATTTCCGCTTCGAAAAGATTTATTTCAAAATGCGATTTGATTTAGAAATGGGATAATTGTGATCACCGTTTGGCAGACACCATATGAGGTTGTGTTGGAAAGAGTGTGAACTTCTGTATGAATAAATGATGACTAAAACATAAACTTAAAATGTCTGCTAAATTGGCACAAAATCACATTATCACTGATGCCGCTTCATGTGAAGCGCCAGATGGTCGGAACGTGAAAAACAGCGCTCACAATGACTGCATTTGAAAGGCTTACTTCCAGTATGTTTTCGGAAATGACGAGTCAGTTCATCAGATCGAGCGAAACGCCATTCGCAGCCTTCCCACGAACATTTGTAAGGCTTTTCTCCTGTTTTATAGTATTAAATAAATAGTTATTATATTTATTAGTTTTTAATTTAAAGAAAAACAGCTAATCATCTATTACTTCATGTATTATTCATGAGATTTTCTTATGTTTTTAAGCATTTAAATAAAATAACAATCAAAATGAATTCGTGCATAAAATTAGAATTTAAAGGTAGGCTTAAGTCAGGTGTTTGTGAGACTAAACGTTAAGTTAACTGTACATTAATGGAGAGTATTGTATTAATAGTGAAAATATTATATTGTAGTTAATTATGAAACCAATTTATGTGGAGTACAAACAGGTACAGACCTGTGTGCGTCCTTTGGTGGGCTTTAAGATGTGATGATTTAGTATAAACTTTTTTGCATCCATTGAACTGACACTTATGTATTCTTCTCTTACTGTCGGGATTGATCTCAAATCTAGCTCTTGATCGAGAGTTGCATTGGGACACATTAGAAGGTGATATTGCGCTTATTTCAGTCTTAGGTGAAGCAGATATTGCTATGACATGATCTACTGATGAGCCAATAAATGAACTCTCATTTAAAGGTATGG
>JAQGAM010000871.1:0-10912 GCA_034697665.1 Nanhermannia comitalis
CTTTGAGAATTTTTCAGAAAATTCTCTAGTGCTGCCACCTGTTGTTAAATTATAAAAATACGTTTTTACTGGACTTATGGTCTAAAAACACAGGTTTAATATATGTAAGCCTTGGAAAACTTTCTTTGGCATAAAATTGGATTCCAACCCACAGCTAATTAATTAACGATATGAACTTTTGACTCAATTATGAGCCAGAGGCAACCCAGGCAACCCATTTTATATTTAAACAGCAGAATACAATATACTATAAAAGTTAGTCGGCCCCCTTTGGGGCATCTTCTCTATAAAAATTTAGAAAAGATCAAATCATTAAAATATTATGATGCTATCACGAATTAAAAAACTTATTTTTATAGTATTTTGATATCTTTCGTATGTAGAGAGAAAATTATATCTGTTTAGGAGATAGGAATTTTCAATTATTTTAAAATTTTAATTTTTTATACGACCCCTAACAATAATGAAAAATTTTATGGCCAAATATCTTAAGTCGATATCCTCCAGCAATAACAAAATTTTTCGGATAATCTGAAGACAAGGGAATTTCTTTTAGCTTATTCCACAATGAAATGGAAATATCAACTGAAATCTATGACACTCTAATTCAGATAATAATGCTATTATTGAGGATATTTACTTGGTTTTCGACTCTAATGATATTGATTATATTGATGAATATAATACCACTAGAAAAATTAGCATTATCATATCATTATTTGTATTTTTCAGAATTTTTCATGAAATTTCAAGCTCATCAAGAATTTTTCTGAAAATTAGGAACACTAGTCTATATGATTCAGCATAAATGTGATAAAAAATTTTACAATAAAACTATTTTGATCTTCTTTAGAAAAGTAATTTACCTGTATTCAAAAAATACATTGTGTAGTCCATAGTTGGCCAACATACGGCCCGCTGAGCAAATGTTTTGGCCCCCAAAGTTAAAAAAGATTTATGTTAACAAAGGATAAAAATTAATTTTTGATTTTATTCTAATGAAAGGTTTATAAAAATATTTGTAAAACGATTAACGTATATTTTTAAAGCGATAGAATATAATTTAGCTGTAAAGTTAAAGTAGATGTGAACTGGATGTGACTGTTCTACTAATAAGCTGTCAATCATAGTAATATTTTAAAAAATATTAAAAAATCATATAAAATATCTTATATTAACCAAAAACTTTGTCAGATTTCTAATTCACTGTTAAATAATACATTTAATAAATTAAAGCGTTTTTTAAAATTGTTCTTGGCCCTCGAGTTAAAATGAGTTGACCGACTATGGTGTAGTCTATAACAACATTATTAAATACTGCTTTACCTAAAATAAAAATTAATTCCATTTTGCTTTAATATCAGAAAGTAATATAATTTGCGAAGCAATGTGAACGCCTCCACACTCTTTCTCGAAAGGCTCTAAAGCTCCCCAAAGAAAAAGTGAGCACAAAACAAAATATAAGTGCCTATAACTGCTCCTTCAATGACTATTAAGTTATTGCAGAGCATTTGCTTAAGAGAGTTTTGAATCTTAGCTCTAATAACGTCTAACGTTGTCGTTTAGGAATCAAAGTACTCTCCGATACACTATAATACCTTCCGATACACTATAATACTTTGTTTCATCTGTTCATACAATGACTGCAAACAGTTGTCGGCTGTGTCTCATTACGACTTCAATCATTCGAGTATTTTAAGTGTCAATACTGTAACAGTCATTTCACTCTTATCTGAAGTCATCCACTTTATGGCCTGTCATTAAGTTATTATAAATATGATAAATAGTTAATCAATTCTTTATTCTTAAATTGAATGTATTGACAAAATTGAATTCTTTCTTCTGAATAATTACTGATTTGTAAATACAATAAAATTTTGTTTTTAGCCAATATATAAAGCGATTTAGATTGTGCTCTGAGTTCTAACTAAATTCAAATTCAACCATTTGAATAAAGAATATTTGATTTTAGCTTCAATTTAATGTATAATTTGTAGTTCCGATGATATAAAGGTTATAAGCAATCAAATATACCGTAGTTGTATTATATATACGATTACATTATATTATTTTGGGCACATTTTTGGGTAACTTATAGCCACAAATAAATATAACTTGAGACACATTACATATAACACAAATTACATAAACTATCCAGTCTTTACTGTGCTGTACTATACCTTAATAGAGCCCATTAGAACTATTCTATTAATAATAAATAAGTTCAACGATTTTTTAACTCTAAAATATTTGCAAAAAATTGTTTGACCAGAAAATATTGCTAAACATTAGTGATATTTGAATGTTACCAAAGATTGAAATAAGTCTCAGTATTCCAAATATAGAGCAAAATTACACAGATTAATGATAAGAGTCTGAATTAACTATTTATGTTATGCTCGTTTTGCTCCATATTTAGAATACTGAGAATGATTTCAATCAGATTCTGCGATAATTAAAAAAATTAGTCCATTAAACAAAGAAGAAGAGAAATAGATGCATAGCTGGGCGATACTGATGTGTATACTCTTTTATTGCATAACAATATTAAACAAAATAAGAATGCAGTCTAAGAATTGATGTCTGTTTATAGTGTTGACAGTACTTTTTATTTGTTGGAGCTCAATATCGATGTAAATGATATCTTATTTGTATTATTCAAATATTAGTTTCGAACAAACACCAGTAGAAAAAGGTTTCTTTTCTCAATATCACTATATTTGTGGTCAATGTTGTGTTTCTTGGACATTTTCTATTCTTTTGAGGTAAGTCTAAGACTAATTCTAAAAAGTAAAATAGAATAATAAATTGATACCAATTATTATTTGGAATTTAAATTTAAATTTTTTCAATTTCAGAATTTATAGAATTTCATAAAAAAAATTATGCGCTTTAAAAAGGGATAATCAACAAAATTTGTTATATTTGGTTTCAAACTTATTTTTAACTAATCAATCATAACATTATAATTGATTAACTCAATAAATCAAACTTATTCTTGAAGCAGAATTTTTGATAAAATTGATTTGAAATCTATCTCATAATCAATTTTTCAATTTGTATTAACATTTGTCATGAATATATACAGTATATAAGTTGGCATCTGTAATGTCCATAACCAGCCATTGACTTGGTGTCATTTCTGATTAATTTCTTATTTGATGATTGAGTCAAATTTACAAAAACCATAACCATAATAATTAAATATTATAAAGGGCCCATTCTGAAATATTTGAAATGAGCCGCAAAGTACTTATTGTGTCACAATATACTGATATCATACTTATCTGGATTATGCAGTTCATTAGAATCAACATTCATACAGTTTATTTTTAACACTAACATTGATTAATGATAACCATTAACTAAATCACAGGTTTGCAGGCAATGAGGCCTTAAGTATCTTAAACCCATTATACCATATTTGGAAATATTAAGTATTCATAGACTATTATTTTCCATAATAGCTCATCGAAAGCGATCGAAATGACATATATTTCTTCTTCTTTTATAATTTTCTCTGAGTTAGTCATAATATATAATTTTTATTGACTTTAGAAGTAATCCAATGTTGCGATAGAAAAATCTAATCTAATATGTGGATGAACTCAAACAATAATTTTTGAAGAGCTTTCATATTCAAGTTTAAAGTGGAGGTTTATTTCTCGTCAGACTTATGGGATTTTTAAAGTAAATATTCTTTGAAATCATACTTTTATTTCCTGCTTTTAAAAGAACAATATATATAATTACACTCAACCACTACTGTTGGAGAATTTAAGCTTTGATGTTCTCGTTCAGTTTGTTAGAAAAAGGTTTGTTAGGTTTAAAAAATAATTAAGTTTTATATTGAGTCAATTGATGTGAATCAATATCCCCAACATTGCCAAAAATAGTAGTTAATGTCTCGCCCCTAACAAGAAGGTTTCACCCCTTCATTTGCATACATAACATAAATTCCTGTACTCAACGATACATTAAAATCTTAATTTCAATGAAACTTTAACTTTGTTTATATAACAATAGCATAAGAGATGATAAACTTCATACTGGACTCGTAAGTTTAGATCATCATTATTTAGAACTCTGATTAAACTTAAAATTTTTGAGTCAATAAAACCTGATTCAAAGGCTCTTTAATGCCTTTACAGCAAACTTTATTCAAATTAAATTTCTGGATAAACACCATTTCAATTCATTTAAAATATAAGGTTTAAAATAAAAGGTTTATTAAGAAAATGTCTTAATATACATAAAATTTAATTTTATTATTTAAGTGAATTAAATTAAATTTTTCATTTAAGTCAAGTTTCTAAGATTCACTTTTAGATGTCACACGGTTCTTTTTGCTGTTTTAATGATCTACCTCTAGTCTAGAGCAAAAAGTATAAGATATAGCGTAAATCCGATTCCAAATTTGGATTCTATGTTAAAAAATACATTAAAATGAACTTTTTTTCAAAATATAATTTAATAATAGGAAACCAGAGAAGTTTTGATTTAATTATAAATCATTAGATAAAAGTATTGCTATTTTGATGTTTATTTCTCGTTAAAATTTTCTTCTCAAATGTAGTTTTAATATAATTGTATAAAATGGTCGAATAGGTACTTTAAAATAACATCAATTTAAAGTAATAACATTACAACTAAACATTAGCATAGTTTATATAATCAAAATTTTTGTGGTTTCTTCCAAAATAGCGTTTCCTATTATCATTATATTTTGAAAAAAGTTCATTTTAATGTATTTTTTGACGTAGAATCCAAAAGAACCGTGTGGTATGACATCTAAAAGTGAATCTTAGCAGCAAGTTTTGAGACTAAAATTCATCATAGTAGAACATTTGATATAAGTTTGATCAAAATCTGCCATTTACAATTGAGTACCCTTACTTGTAAGAAATATTATCAATAGGGAAGCGATCTCTAGGTGTTTATTAACCCATGTTTTTTAAATCCTTGAATTCAAAATTTTTTACAAAAACCATAAAATCGAAGGACCCTCAAAATACACTAGTTTTCTAAGACAACTTTTGTGCTAAATTATCTTTCGAGACAAAAAGAATTTTTAAATTATTTTTGTGGAAATTTTTTAAAGAAAAAAACCAATCATAACTGGAAAAACCAACGTTTTTCTAAGACGTCCTACAAAAGTCCTAAAATAGGTTATTAACCTAAAAATAGTTGCTAACCAGCAAAATAGGTGATTTCAGGTGATCATAAAATCTCCCAAAATGCTTGTTTTTATGCCATATGTGAAACTCTAGACTTGATAGCATTTATAATAATAAATAGTTAAACACCTGAACATCGCTTCCCTAATTATCAATTACTAAAGCATATTAAATAATAAAGTTTTTAATTACTAGACTAGTGTCTGGTCATCAATTATAGAGAAACGTTCATAAAGTCAGTTATAATGGTTATAATGATGCTTACAATTTTTTGATATTCAAATATTAAATGATGTTAAATTCATATTATATCTGATGGAAACTAAAAAGAAGTCTTTAGACTTAAATTCTTAATTATTAACCATTTTGATGCAGAGAAAAGAGACTTTACCTGTTTAACTGTGTAACTCAGATCAGATTAAATCTTTAATTACTTTATTCTATTTTGTTTCAAACCAATAAATTTAATCAAACATTTTTCTATATGTAAAGAGTAAAAAAATCTTTAATTAAAGTTTTGAATTCTTGATTAATTAATTAAGAAATAACTGTTTTTCACTTATTTTCTATCTTCATTTGTATCAAGCAATTAATTCTAACTAAGTATAACATTAGCCATTTGTACCAGTATTTGATTAAGCAATTGAGAAACAATTATAGTTAATTATTGGATAAAAGTGTATTTTTTTAACTAAATTTTTTATCGGCCAATTATTTTTCAAATAAATCAAATAAGCGTTAAAAAGTTCATAAGAGTTTAAAAGTTAAAAAGGAGAATGTTTGCTATGGGTCCTGAAACAGGGTTTTAAAAGAGCTCCCTTTGCTTCCAGTGGGAGTTTAATATTTTCTAAGCTTTCATTTGTTTAATCAAAGATCTGTTGGCATCTGTTTAATCATAGATTTGTAATCAGAACCTAAAGATTTAATAGAAAAACGGAAACTATATTTGATTGTTCTCACTTTTTATATGAATTAAGTTCTGATAAACTTTAGTTTATTCAATAAGAGCGCGTGAGAATCAGCCATTATTGAGAATTTTTAGATATAATGTTGTTTAGTTAATGACCTCTTTTTCATTTTGCGAAAATTATGTTTTATCGGAACTTAATTCATATGAAAACGGACAACAATGAGTATCCGCTCATTCAATTGTTTCGCAACAAACTCAATTCAGACACAATTCTCAATTTTTCTCTTTTCATATAAATTCTATTAAAATTACATTTTTATTCACTAGAAGTTAAATGATTCTTGAAGTAGTGATTCTCGTCTACTATATTGGAAATATTGATATTTATTGCAAATTCTTGTAATGGTTAAGAATAAATATAAAGAAAAGAACTATAAAAGTAGTTCTTGTTCTTTGAGATAAAGTAGTCTTTTCGCAAGTTCTGCATTATTATTGATTCTAAGCTCAAATGACTAATGAAATCAGAAACGAGTCTTGTGTGGGATGTGTTTAAGTAATCTTTTCCAATACCTTTTCTTTTCAAAAAGCTAACAATAGAACTTTGAAAGCAATTTATTAGTGCGGGTCATATATAAGAGATTTCAATTTTTAATAAAAGCATTTAACAAATATTTTAGTATTTGTGCGATAAGTATAATAAATAAATTTTATGTCATTACTATTTAAAAAAAAGTTTCAACTCTTTTGAAAAACTCTTTTTATCTGAAATCTTGTTCGGTCAGTATTTAAACCTTCTTCAGGGTTTTGATAGACTTATTGATTGAATTTGAAGTTCAAATAAATTAAAGTTTAAATAAATTCAAATTATTTCATTGAGGTATAACTAGTGTTGGAAAATTTCTCGAAATTTTCTTTGGAAATTTTTTTTGAGAAAGTTTCTTTTCAACACTAGGTATAACTTATAAACCTATATTAATTAATGTTAAGCTTAACAGAAAATTACAAAATTCACAGAATTGAATCAATTCAATAGATGAATGGGTTAAGAAGATATACTGACAGAACAAATTCTTTTCAAGTCAAATAAAACATAAGAAACGAATTGTTTGAATTTCACAAATTCAATTTTACAGTAATTGAGGAAATGTTTTACTAATTTATTACCAAATGTGTAGTATTTCGCAATTCAGGAAAAGAAAACAATTATAGAAATTATTTTGTTTCGGAATTCAACTAAAAAAGTTAACTCATGTATAAAATTACTGTTTTTACGACCTTAGAAGGTCTGCAGTAGAGATTCAATAAGATACAGACCAATTTCAAAAATGAAAATATATATATATCTAAATAACTAAACATTACAGTATTGTGTATTCATTTGGAAACATTATTGATATGATGATAGCTTTAGAATTTCTGCGTTTACGAAGACTTGCGAAAAAACCCAAATTGTAAAACAAGATCTGAATTTTTATTACATGTCAAGAAAATGACCATTACATTAGTGCAATGGCGAACACAACTGAAGAATAATAAACATTTTTAATCAAAACCATATTTTTAGTGTTGGACTCGACACGCATTTTTGGGAATCACGTCCTCAATGTTTCATTAGGTTAGGCTTAGCGTAAGTAAGTCTAAGCCTCATTTTCATCTAGAGGTCAATCACACAATTTTTTATCAATGAAATGGTTCGCGAGGTTTAAAAGTACTGAAAATTACAAATTTATAGTTCACTGAATCACATCAAAAATACTTTTCAGTTGTTTTCTATACGCTGTAAGAAATTCGTCATTCAATTAGATAAATATTATATATTCTCATTTATACGATTACAGTGTAGTTAAGTGAGTCTGAGTTAAGCTTTACTGACGTACGACTGCACAGCGGAGTTCAATATTTATAATTAAATCTAATGTTACATAGGATTTAAAAGTAATGGAATAATGTTTTAAGTACTACGAGTATAAGATGTAATAGAATTCTACTAATTCGGATGCAAACTATTGAATCTATAAAATTGAAAAAAACTTTTTGCTTTTTTAATTTAGTGACTTATTGGCAAATAATTAATTCTCGATTTTTATTAATTCTATGAGACTTTCGATTTGAGAGATTATTTGAGAATACTATCGACTTTCGTTAATTTCGTAAAGAAATTTCATAACTATCTGTACACAGTCTTTACGGTATTAAGCATTTAATGTAATCTTAAAATGTTATAAATAAATCAATATGTAGCGAAACAGAAAAAGCACTAAATCTCAAGTCAGTGTAGAAAATAGGGATTAAATTCCAACACATATTTCATTTCTAATTCTAATCGCACGTAAGACTAATGTAAGAGCAGAAGAGCTTAGAGGCCAAATGTGTCATCATTTTTATTTATCTTCGCACAACATTTTTCTTCCAAAAAAGTTAGTACCCATACAAGAATAGACTGCGTTCGGCATTTTTTTCGGTTAAAATTTGATCTTTAAATTCCGGACTTCTGGTGTCAGCACATTTTCATAGATATAGAAAAATATATTCAAAACTTGAAGATTAGTCGATGTTTGAAATTGTTTATAAAGATACCGACAAAGACACAGGTCTTTTATAAATTGTTTAAATTGAAAGCTATATTAATATAATTTATTTATAAATTATTTGCCACAAAAATCAAGAATTTGACTCTTAATTACATAAAAATTACATGACTTAATGTCGTATTGAAAGATATGGTGATGGATGAGTTTTTTAATAGTCTCAAAGATACCGATTTGTTATTTATATATTTTGGTTCAAGTTCTAGTTACTCGACTTTCATAGTGTATTTGTCGCATTGATTGGACGCTGTTTTGCTTTTTTGACACTTCTTTTGTTGATATTTATGCCATATATCATAGGCATTCTTTGTTAGACAATCAATGCTTATAAGCAATGGCAAACATCTCTCACCAAAAAAAATTCACATTTCAATGTACTCTTTTATACGCCATTGAAATAAAAAGAAAATGCTGTAAAGAGTTGATTGAAATTGATTTTGATGAAGAATAGGGCACAAACTTAATTGAATTTATGTTTGAGATTTCGAAATTAGTGAAGCTCAACAAAAAAGTCATGTGGAACATACATTGCACATAATTTAAATAATCTGACTCTAGGACTAAAGATCAAAATAAAATAAATATTTGTCATCTTTTCAATTAAGACAATTGTCAAGAATTTTGTTCAAATCATTTCAAACCCTTTTTTTAATGCACAAGATTTTCCAGACTAATGAAATCCTAATAAAGTAAAACTTAGGAATTAATTTTAAACTTAATCCAAATTTTATAAACACTTTTTGTTTGTGTTTTTAATTTTATTAAATGAGTCCAAAATAAATAACAGAACATTTTCGATTGATTGAAGTCAGGATTGAAATTAGCGTTAATTATAGCCAAGTTTGTCGGCATTCATTCCATTCTTGATTTTTCGATATAATTTACATATGAAACAAGTGCTGTCTATTTTTTTAACAACTTGATTGTTATGTGCTCTCTGAATAACAAATAAAATTAAAGAATTACCCGGATGTCAGTAATAATGAAATGATTAAATTTTCATCAAGTAAACTGAGAGAGACTGTGTCTGACTTACATCTCGATAACATATTTCATGGCAAATATAATATTAAGGTTAAAATATATTTTTTCACCAAAGAGTAACAATAATTCCATTATTTGTACAATACTTACAACTAAAGGCCAAATCGAGATTTGTGTTCAGAAATAAATATATACAAGTGTTTTGTGTGTTATGTTATTTTTACTGTTAGTCAAACACATCTTAAGGTTTACTAAATACTTGTCGGCGTAAACATGATTTTTTTCATGTTTTAGTTACTGAATTTAGATTATTTACATAGAGGTGATCCATATGATGGTACGCACGCATTGAGGAGGGGGTTCAGGCAAAAGCTTTGACAAAGTATACTAAATGTTATACTTTTATAAACTTATAAATGTAAATAATTATATTTTTAATTCTAAAAAATTAAATCTATTATAAAAAATTATTTTGATTTAACCATTTCTTCAATAATTCATTTTAATCGAAATCTTTCTACTTTCATGGGTGACGGGGTGATGGGTGGTAGGAGGTACGGTTCTAAAATTGTCTATTTTTGCGTTTCTGATTCGGGTGAGCTTTCAATCTTCAATAAAACACATTCGGAATACTTTTGTCTTTCAAATTACAGAAAAACAAAAAAAGTTGTTTTCGTTTCACTTGAAAATTGTATTTTAACTTTTGATTTCCATAACAAAAAACATTAATTTTGGTATAAATATTTAGCTGAGGCGTAGGTGTGTTCGTCATGACAAAGACTTGGAGAATATACATATGCATTACTTTGATTCATGAGTTTTTTGAATGGCTTATGTGAGCGCTGAACTTGAGGTCTGATTTAACTATATTTAATAGAGGATGAAAAGGTGTAAAGTTAATGTTGTGTGGATTCAGGAAAGACTAATCATTGGTGGTATTAAAGCCTTTTGAGAGCAGAGATACAGCTATTACTGAAAAACATTATTCTTGTGAAAAGGAGTGCATTAAATATGTCGCAATGCTATGCCATTAATGATCGTCTCCAGTGAAACACAGTTACTGAACCTCTGACTGAAGAACAAGACACCATAGGATGGCATTAAGGGTAGTCTACAGTGTTTAGTATCGCTCTCAGCAATAAAATATTTCAGTATTATGTTATCTATGCTTTTGCTGAATGTTAATGCTTTTGACAAGAATTCCCTAATATTATGAGACACAGCGGCTATGACGAATGATAGCTTTCTATTAG
>JAQGAM010000872.1:0-10909 GCA_034697665.1 Nanhermannia comitalis
TGCCAGTCCTTTAAATCCCTTATAATAATAATCATAATAAAAAATACTTGTCAGAGGAAATCAAATATGATGTTTATCCAAAGTTAATACGGGATTAAATATAAAGATTTTTACTGCATTTTGTAATTCGATTTTAGTTCAAAGCTCACAACGACTAAACTTTTTTATATTGTTTTTCTCAAAAAAATATTTTTTTCCATAGTATTTCTATAATACTTGTTTAAGTTTATACTTTGAGCGTTAATAAAATCTAATTCTGTTTGACACCAGTGCTCTTATTTAACAATGAAATTTAAGATCACAATTAAATTGATAAGAACAGGAACAGTTTGATATAAGTTTATTGAGGAGTTTGTTAACATAAATAAATGCTTCTGAAGATCATGTTATTCCAACTAATCATTAGATTCCTAATTATTCAATTATTTCAATCTTTTATAAGAGATCCGAAATCTCTCTTAAATCAGATCACGTCTCAGTTTATATAATCTCCAACTTTAGTTTAAATTTATTCTTATTATTTATTTTATACTTTTTTAATCTATTTCCTTATTTATTTAAGAAATGACAGATATTTCTAAACAAATTTTACGATCAAATCGAATACTTTTGAGTTTAAGTTTGTTAACATCAAAGTCATGAAAATTAAATTTTTTCCTCCTCAAGAACTTAATCTTATTCTATTAGAATCTATAATGAATTTTCGATAAATAGTTAATTTTGAGCCAAATTTAAGCATAAAAACTTGAATATTGGGAACTTTTATCGTCTTATATGTTCACAATTAAGGAAAAGTAAAGTTTATGATTGCAAAGAAAATCCCTTATTCTCCTAAAAATAAGTTAGTTTTAAGCTTTTAAATAAGACCCTATTAGAGTTTATAATAAATAGGAAAGAACTTACATCGTGCAGTCGGCACAATAGGCGGATGTTCCAGTGCAGGAACTACTGCAGAAAAAAGAGATACGAAGAATGGTAACAATTGTTAGTATATTTGGTATTTAGTATAGTTGTTAGTATTTTGGTACATAAAATGTTAGTAAAAAGTGAAGTTACGCCACTTTGTCCACTAGTAGTAAATAGATTACATGTGTTTTTATGTTGGAGTAAAAAAAGAAAGAACACAATATTGTTAGAATGAAAGCAACATTACATTTAAGTTCATTATTGCAAAGGATGGAAACCATAGAATAAGAGAAGAATGAACCAAAATATTATTATGGTTGGGGAAGATAGAGACGAAATAAAACGAAAAAATGTATCTGTTTGTTAAATGGAAGTCCAGGAATTGTAACGTTTGAAGATTTTAAGTATAAAACTCAAAAAAAAACTTTTAAACTATTTATCTTAGAATTTTAATTAAATATAAACAAAATTTAATTGATGCGTAAATTAGTTAACATTTAATAAACTATACTATATCACTAATATAGATACTATATTACGATTTCTGGAGATAACTTTTGTGTTAAAAAGAGAAAACTAAGAAAAATACTGAACGAAGTCTTTATATGGAGACAAATGCAAAGTAAGTTATCGAATAAAAGGAAAAAACTTGCTTTAATAAGAAAAACAGTATAGATATTCAATTTCGCGCATATACAGCATATAAAATATTGTAAGATATTATTTTCAACCGATCTGTATATACATGTATATTATTTTTCATTTACTCTATTCACTGAACAAAATTGAAGCTTTGCTTCTCTATTATGCAAATAAAGAATAAATTGATTTGACTTACATTTCTTACCTTCGCTGCCATTACGATATTCAAGAGTATCACAGTCTGAGGGCTGCTTTTTATTGCAATCGTCAGTACTTCTGAAACAAAGTGGCATTCCTTAGATTTTTCATCGAATACTTTAATGCAATTTGATTTGCAATTATGTTCACTCAACACAAACTATTCTATAGTTTTGCAATTTATTTAGGAATTTTGATTAAAACTCACTGAAACTATTGTATTATTAAATAGAATTAAGTCTAGCGCTTGATTGGACTAATTAAATAATAGTGAATTTTGCCTCAATTACATTTATTGCATATTAATGTTAATTAGCTATTAATTAAATTTAAAATTATTTTGGAAACTAATAAACTTATTTTCAACTAAATTATTTACATAATTGCTTGTCTTAGTAGAGGATAGTTTGTAGCGAACAATAATTGAGATGAAAGGCATACCTTCGCAAGTAGAGTACAATCATGACAATGATTACTACGAGAACCACAATCGCGAGCGTCACTCCAGCAATAATTATTCTCACTTGCACTGAATCATCATCGCCTGCTATGTATGCTATGGATAGAAGTGGAAACAAAATCCAATTAGAAGAAAGTTAGAGAAGTATAGCTCTGAGAACTGAGAAGAGGAGACGAGAGGCATGAGAATAAAGAAATACAATTAGCTTCAAAATGAGAAGCGAATTACTTGACTCTTATACAATAGTATTAATTAAATTAAAGTAAATGTCTGATTGTGTTGTGCGGCCAATAGTTAACAAACTTACCAGTGCTTCCAATCAGTTGTCCTGTCATTTTCATTACAGGCTTACTATATTCTCCCCAACCATTTGAAGTCTTTGCTCTAACCTAATAACAGATCAACAATAATTAGCTCTATTTTCATAAAAATTAGCCTAATTTGTATCAATTTTGCATCTATTATGGTTTGCAAACTATCAAATTTACATCAATTTGGTTATAAAATTTAAATTAAACACTCATTTGATTGATTACTAATATCATGCTTTCAAAAATTCATATTTATTACTTTCAAACCACTTGTTATTATTGAATTGAATTTTTAAAAATAGTAATTATGAATGAAATCGAAGTAGAGATAAAAAAAATTCTTATATTTTCTTTTATATTATATATGCGAGAGTTGAGAATTGGATTTAATTAATGCTTACCTGAAATGAATATTCTGTTTTCTGTTTCAAATTAGTTATAGTGGTTTCGTGACGATCTTTATTAACTATAAGTGTCGATGAATTTTTGTCATTTGCTTTTGCAAAATAGCGGACCTCATACATAGCAATGTCATTATTAAAAGCGTCTTCAGGTCTATCCCAGGCTAACATTATTTCAGTACTTTTGACGGAAACTACTCTCACATTAACGATATTCGTTGATGGCATTGCTGTGAAGAAAATAAGTAATACAAACATATTAGATGTTAGTATATGGTTATGATATATGATAACTACCGAGAGCTTCACTACAGTAACAGAAATGGGAATAAATGAGACAATGAATAAGAATAAGAAATTGAAAGTATTCAAAGAAGCGCACGATTAGCTTTACATTCAGATCATATAATTTATTGTTGTTCAGTGAAAAAAATGTGATTTTGGTATATGTAATATTGTGTCTGAGACTAGTGCCTAATAAGTTATATTGTAGTGATAAGAAAAGCTTTCTTTAGGGACATATTATTGGTATACAGAGTGAAAATCTTTACCATAGAATTATTGATTCAATTTAAATGATTGGTTATGGAAATGAAGATATAAGACGTCAAAATATGTTTAATACCATTTATTAGTCAAGATATGATAGAAAAGAGAGAGAAAGGGAAGTCATATAAATAAATGGTATCAAATTGAAGAGAATGTGAATTTGTAAGAGTGTATCAATATGTTTAACTCATATTTTCAAGTTGTCTGCATGAGTGAAGTGCCGAAACTGAATCACAATAAGTATAAGTAAAAGTGAGGGGAAACCAAAGTGAACGCATTGGGAAAATGAGAGGACTATAGAGAATGGTGTGAAAAAAAGATAGAGAAAGACATAACTGTATAGCTGTATAGTGAGATAGAGAGAGAAAGACAACGAATAATGACATCAATATCAATTATTTTGAGATGCACTGAACGCTAATACACACCATTATATTTTTGTCCAGAGCCGTCCTCTGTTATTACTAGTGAGATATAACCTGACAAGAAAAGCGTATTTTGTGATTAGCGTATTATTTGGTATCGGAAACTAACGAAAATTTATTGTTCGCATTCTTTTATTTCCATTGTCTAGAAGTATATAATACCTGATGCTTCAGTAGTGACTGTAATATCAATAAATTGACTCGAGTCATAGCCGGAGACACCGTTCTCTGCGTACACTAAAAATCGATAAGTAGTAACTGGATTAAGGCCAGAAATGGCCACTTTTGTGTCATTAAAGTTTTCTTGTGAAGGAACGTAAGTCACACTTGTAGAACACCCCTCACAACTGATCCGATACACAGTATCGTTACGGCCGCCCAAATATTTAGGTGCAGTCCAGGAGAGAATCACTGTTGACTGATCCACAAAATTAACGGTTAGGTTTTGTGGTGCTGACGGAGGTTCTGATTACACAAAGAGAACATATTGGCATTGGATTTGGTTTAAGATTAAATATAAAACTAAGTTATTATTAGTTGGGCTGCAGATCATTACTTTATTATCAGATAAAAGGCAAAGTTAAAAAAATAATAATTATAATTAAAATAATGGAGAATTAATTAAAATAAAAACCATTAATTCTTCTTCTTTGATCAGAAGTATTAAAAAGCATGAGATGAAGCAGAGGTAGAGAATAATTAACACTTACGAGTACAGGGAACCCATTTGGCGTCTTTCTGGGCCCGATAGTAACCTGCATCGCATCTGCATTCAGTTGATCCTCGATATGGCGCAGTGCTGTGTCCCGGACAGGGCCGACATAATTCATCACCAATAACTGGCTTGAAAGTGCCGGGCGGGCAGACTAGAGGATAAAGAGATAATCAACTCTAATGTAAATAAACTGATGACATGGACAGAGAGTGCCCGAAGGCATCAAATTAAACGAAAAAAAAGCTAAGTTAACGATTTCAAGTTTCCATTACTAAAGGTTAGATATTAAATGATGAGAATCTGTTCCCTTCTTTCATGTCTATTATAGTAATGCAAATGCAATGAAATGGCAATCAAATTATTGTATAATAACTTATATTTGGCATTAAATTTAATATTCAATAATTGGCAAAAAATATAATAAAATGTTTGATTGATTGCAATGCAAGACAAACCTTGACACGTTTGGCCGATCGGCTCATAGCCGGCCATACATTTGCAGCCTCCGGACGGAAGCGTCCAATTGCCGTCTCCTTTGCATAATAGTCGCGGTCTATCGACTTGTTGTGCATTCGGAACACAGTGTCCATCAGTGGACACAATTGTTGTCAATTCTTTACCAGTCGGAGTTTCGGGATATGTCGCAAAATTGGTGGTAATGTTTGGACATGTCATGTAATATATTTTGATAGCTATGATGGAAAGGCAGGCGCCTTGATCTCGAAATGCAAAGTATACCCCTTTCTTAGTGACCGGAATACTCCTTATCTCTGTATTTATAATGACCTTTAATTTGAAAAATAATAATTTCAATTATAATCATATAAAACACATAACATATGACTAAACAATTAAAGACTAAATGTATATTCAATGTATTCGATACAGAAAGCCATGTGTTTGGTCTCATATAAGATCACATCAAATATACGAATAGTTTGCATTGTTTTTTGTATTGTATTTGTAAAAAACTAAAATAAGTGCCCACTCGAGAGCTACATCGCATACAATACCTCACTATTAGAAGTGAATCTTCCTTCGTCTGCAGCGATTCTGTCGATTAGTTTATAAGAGTCGGGTTCCCACGGAGGGGGCTCTTTGTTGGCCGAATCAAACTCATAGTATAGCAGAGAGAATGTCTCTTTGCATGACAGCGCCATTCCTTCAAATAGGATTACATTTATTAATAGCTTTGCATTATTTTACATTTTGTTAAATAGTTATTATTCTGTATCACATATCAAATACTTGTTGAAGAAAAAAAGCAATGCATTAAAGCCTAATCTTAACCAACACATTATGTGCACTAATGGTTAAGTTCATGTACAATACCTGTTACAGAAGTATTTCAGATCTGATATCATATCTTATAATTTACATTTAATTCAATTTATGTTATATTCAATTCACTATTAATCACATGAATAATAAATAAAATCATTTAATTATTTGCATACTTAACTATTTAAGTAATAAAAAACCATTGCATTTGTTAAAAACTTTTTTTGCTATTTTTATTTGAAATGTTTATAAATGTTAATAAACATTTCAAATGTTAATATTAAAATTCAATTTGTGCGCTCATTTCATTAATACAGTACTTACTACAGTCTCACTACAGAATAGTATTTCTTATCAGTTACTTATGAATTATTTAATTAAATGAAATCACTTTTAAATTAGCATTTCTTTACTTAGTCTTTAATTAACAATAAGGGAGTTAACAAAACAGTGAATAATATTATTCTTGAGTCAGGAATTGCATTGTTTAACAGTAGAAACAATGATTTATTTAAATAAAGAAATATAAAGTTTTTTAGTGAAAAAGGTTTTATAGAAGTTGTTGACTAAGTTTGAATAGTTTTTAAACATAAAATTAAATAAAGTTAATTAAACATTTTCTTATTTCACTGTTAAGTAATAAACTAATTAAGTAAATAGGTTTATGTGAAAATATCTATAATTAAGTTTATATCTCAATATTATATGCAATTAAATGATTATAAGTATCAATTCTAGTAATTATTTAATTATTTAAATGATACAAAATTTAAATGTCAATTTATTCCTAATAGATCTTTAAGTCTTTAACTTTCTCAAAGAACTTTATTTAAATAATACGAATAATTTGAATGCAAACTCGTTTGACTACAGAATAATCCAAATCTTCAATTGAAAAATTCTGATTTACTCTTAAACTAGAGTTTGAAAAAGTTTCTCGTCACTCAAGTAATAGTTTGATTGTGCGCTAAACTAAAAATTCTCGGAAAATGACTTGTCATCTAAAGAGTCGATTAAGGATTCATAACTCAATTCTCATTTGTTGAGAGCAATAATATAAGAAAAATAGGTTTAATAAGTGATGAGAATTGATGATTACCTGGAAAGAGGTTGCAGTCTCTCATACTGAACTTGATTTCAATGTAAATCCTGTTCGCATCTCTTCTCTCAATGAATGGAGTCCACAACCAATTATTCACATTATTATAGGCGACATCGCATACCACATATGACCTCCAATTGATTCCCTGCTCGAAATTTGTGAAACTTTCTTCAACCCACTGGAGAGTAGACAAAGAAAATTATTAGTTTTGTAAAACTTTAAATAAGAAAAGTTACACTTTTTTTCCTAAAAATAAAGTTTAACAAACATTGAATTGAATTCAAACATTTCATTATTTTCCTGATTATTATTTTATTGTTAGTAATTATTTGAAACTAAGATTAAAAGATATCGAAAATAGGCTTCAAAACTATAGAAAATTGCCAATAAATTTGCCATTGATTATGCGTCTCATTGAAGATCATAATGATATTTGCATAAGAATTCATAATTATAATAAATATTGAAAAAAGTATTTGACAGTAACCTATGCTATCGTTTTTATAATTATTTGCTTCATAATGTATGTGGTATTTATTGTACCTCTCAATGGTTTTATAATAGTTCAGGTATAATGTGTATTATGTCAGCTCATATTTTATGGATAAGTATAGTCACATATTCAGCTTCTTCTGTGTCTGATTATAATGAAAGTCTTTATCGAAATTTGTACTCATTTTGCTTACGTTTAAAAATGAGTTTACTTATGAAATTGAAGGTAAGTTTAAAACTTTTTATGTAGTATTTTAAAAATTACTTTATTTTCGAAGTTATCAAATTATTTTGAAAAACTAGGCAATAATAAGATTGGATTCTTTTTAAACAACGGTGTTTTAATCACTAGAGATATTTTTCAGTTTGTAAGTTAACTATTTTGTATATTCATCTCAAATGTAAATAAAAAAATCACAATAAACTCTCTTTATAATAATTTCTCGTTAAAAAGAACAATTTTTCATTTAGCTATTCATGAATCTTAATATTTTTAATATTCGCTTATAATGAACAATAGTAATATGAAAGTATAACTCTTTGATTCATTATTATAACGAAGGTCTACTGATTAACAACAAATATATAATATTTTTAATAAATTCACTTTCAAATAATCTCTATTTTGTGAGTTACTTCATATTATTTACCGATATTATGTCTAAACCAATATTCAACTGAATTCAATACTTATTTTTCTAATTTTTATTAAACTTCACTATAATTAATTCAAAGTAAAAATCGTTGATTGCATTGAAAAATTAATTATATATTCATTATTTATCAACAATAAATTCAAATAATATTAATTTAATAAAGTAAATTAATAATAACATAGAAGTATAAAATAATAAAATATGGATTAATATTTTTAATTAATAATGGCCAATGTTAATTTTAACCACTGATGGTTAAAAATAATTTCTATGTTTTATTTTTAACCACTATATGTTATTTCTAACAACTATTGTAAAAACGCTTTTTATCACTAAAATCAAATAAAAATGTGGTGCAATTTTAAATTACATTTGAATTTGTTATATTTATGCATAACTGACTATACGATTGAAGGCAATTATTTATCAAAGAAGTTATTGCCGGCACAATTATATAAGAAGTATTTACAGGCATCGTATTGGCAAATGAGCGTTGACTTAATTTTGACTTTAACTTTAAATTTTCCTCAACTAAGAAAGCATTTGCTTTAAATGTTTCACATATTCCGTAACAGTTACTAAAATGATTACCGGTAGTTTTTCCATTTAGCAATGGGTCCAGCGACCAATATTCCCAACATTTAAAGTTTGTTAATCGGTGACCGGTATCTGTTCTCAGCTCTCTCATGCGCTAATTTTCTCTTACAATACGCAGACTTTTTGCTTTTAGTGAAATTACCTATTCTTCCAATTCTCTCCTTTCTCATACATTCTTTACATGGGTTTAACTCTACTTCAAATGTCTGATTATTTCTAAAACACTGAGTTCTTTCAACATTTGACGAAATTACTTCATTCCTTCAAAATTGCTATCTTTGCCACCTTTTGAAGAGTTCTTAAATGTTCCTGACATTGGCTGCGAGAGTAATATTTAAAACCCATTATATATTTAGAGCACGAGAGGCTCAAAAAGAAGCTTTTATCTGATCCAATAGACATAATTACTATTTATTGTATATTTTTTCGCGGCCTGTCAGCAAAATTAGTTTTTCTGGCCCTTCATGCAAAATGAGTTGGCTATCGCTGGTCAGGTGTTTACTATTGGAATATTATTTGCAGCATGGTTAAATATTTTGTTACAAATGTTCATGTTATAAATGATAAGTACCTTTTAATATTAAAGGTATAGAGATAGTGAATATTAAATGCATTATTTCTTTATTTCATTACAAAATAAAATTTTGATTTTATTAAACAATTATTGTGCGATTCATTTCTGATTCAACTTCTGGACTGACCTCAAAAAATATATTGTATCCCAGTTTTAGAACAATTTGAATATGAACTGACTTTTATATATAAGTTTAGTTAAAATAATGTATTATTTGTTAGTTTATGAAAAAATAAAATATTAATTAACATTTCAAAAATGTCCTAAACTTGAAATGACACTATATTTAACTCAAAAATTAAATCATTCGTAAAATATTATATATAAAAAAGTAAATTTCATACAGAATTTCTTTTAGATATTACAATAGTTTGAACTTAAATATCAAGAAATTGTTGATATTTAAAGACAAGCCCATAAACATAATAGAAATTAAAATTAAAATAGTTTTAAAATTAACCAAAACAAATAAAACTATTATTCAAATAGTTTAAAAGCATTTAAAAACTGTGTGATATGTTAATAATGAATTCAAAATTAAAACGCGACATAAGTATTGTCCAAATGCAGGCTTAATATATGTGTACCGAAAGACGTCAATACAAACAACATAAACGGTAATGACGACAATCTTTTATAGTCCACTCTTTTCTGCTCCTGTTTCTCAACTCGAATCCACTTTCGACTCCGGCTGACCGCTAACTTCCAGGTATTAATTCGATCGAGTCTTACGTCTTCGGATAGTTTGGGTCGAAAAACATCAAAACTTTTACCATAATGTTTATCCCCTCTGTTCATCGAAAATCTTCTTTTCGTAAATGACAAACTTCTAGAAATTGACTCAATAATACCATTACCGGAGTGTCCGTTTATTGCATGCCTTTCTTTGTTGGATTCCAACTCCGCTTCAGAATCTTCGAATACTTTCCAGAGACCGGTGTGATAGCCGGCGACCATTGCCGCGCCCAACGCGGTCGTTTCTGTCATCTTAGGTCTCACTATATTGGCTCCGGACACGTCCGCCAGTATTTGACACAATAGGTTGTTAGAACTCATACCTCCGTCTACTTTAATACCGCTGCTGTCCCGATGCATAAGAGCCAAAATGTCATTAGTCTGAAATGCGACCCCTTCTAAGGTGGCGCGCACTAAATGGCACTTTCGACTGAATTGTGTGATACCTATTATAGTTCCGGTCGCGTTCGCGTCCCAATAAGGAGCGTAAAGTCCTATTAAAATGTTTAAAAAATTAGAAAACTTTCACTTTATTCACGAGAAATACGTGAATGAAATTATTGTGTTTGAAAATTTTACTTTTGTTTTTATGATTGAGATTTTTTTTTTGTTAAATAAATATAAATTAAACTTATAATTCGCGAGACTTTTAAAGGATTAAAATCTTGACTTAATAGTGAATATTTAATTTGAATAATTAAATACCTTGAAATGCAGGCACAAAGAAGAGCCCACCGGCACTCTTATCCTCATTAGCAATAGGCTCGATCTCACTGTAATTGGTTATTAACTCGAGATTATCTCTAAGCCAAGTGACAGCGGCTCCAGCGATAGCAACACTGCCTTCGAGTGCATAACATACAGG
>JAQGAM010000873.1:0-10907 GCA_034697665.1 Nanhermannia comitalis
ACCAGAAGTTAGAGCTTCACAACTTTACGATACAAGAGCTGACATTTATAGTTTAGGATTTATATTACAAGAATTATTCTTTATAGATATTAACAGGTATTAAAAATATATATTCATGATATTCGTTATTAGAAAGGTATTTAATATTTACAGAGATTATCAAAATACTGGCAATGGTTCATGTCTTTCAAAAAAATATCATATTTTGAGTGATTTATACGATAGAATGACTCGACACCGTATTTTTCAAAGATGTCAAGATATTGATGAAATAATTAATTACAATAATTCATGGGTTTTGAGTGCTGAAGAAATTAAAGTTGATTTTGAAAGTATTTCCAACTCAAATGATTTATATGTTTATAAACTTTTGAAACAAATGTTATCTTAAGCTAAAGAAAATAATAAAAGTTTTGAAAAATTTAGGAAACAATTTACTAAACATTATATATTTTTTTGGTGAACATATTTTATTAAGTCTATAACTAGTCCAGTATAGTAGTACCCAAACTAGTACATTAAATTTTAGAGAAAAGTTTTACTCATTTTCACTTCACTTATGTGAAAAATACTAAAATTAAGATATTTGAGAATGAAATTGAAAGAAATTGAGAAAATCACTTAAATCAAAATTAAACTTTTGATTATTTAAAGAGTTATAAACAGACCAATAGACATCGCATTCCGTATGAGGTTATATTATTCTATTGTTGGGAATCTCACCTAAAATGTTTTTCTTATATTTTATTAAATAACCAAAAATTACTTTAATAAAAGCAATTAATAAGTCATATATAAACTTATTTTTTTCGAAATACATAGAAAGAAACAAAACGATAGACTTTTGAAAAGCAAAATCATTATAATTTAAAACTGCTGTCACCTATTGCTGTACTAAAGTTGACAGTCATAGTAAAGAAATATAAGGTTTATTTACACTTCGATAATAGGGTCTTAGTCCTATGGCCTAAAATGCTAGTTTGGCTCTTTCAGTGGCTGTAGGTTCGAACCTCACTGATGCCTAAAATTTTTTCAGTTGAAAAAAATAAAGATAGAAGTAAAGAGAGACGGAGTAGAGAGAAAGAGAAAGCAAGCGTTTAAGTAAAATATATTTTACAAAAATTTTAATAAAATTATTTTGTCAATATTCTACAGAAAGCTTAATTAAACTAATTCCAGCTTTGCATTGAATCTTTTAAAAATTGCACTTATTACATATTAACATGATTTATGATTTTTAATATAATCGCTAGTGATATGTAATTTAGATACAGCATTAGTAATACTAATTAGACATTCTTTATACACCATATGAGTATTTTATACTAAAATATTATTCAACTCAGAGATGTTTACAAAGGCCTTACTTTTGTGGGTGATTTTTATAAATGTGCTTAAAGATAACTAATATAATCGACAATCAGTCTAATTCACTAAAGAATTGTGAAGAATAATAGGAAAACCTCTAGAAAACCAACGAAAAAGTGTGTATAAAGATGACTACAGCACAGGGTTATGAATCAATGACTACAATGATGTGTAGTATGAATAGGTCTCAAACTTTGCCTTAAAATAAATGAGAGTCAGTTCTCCAATCATTGATTTTATGAACTCATTCAGCAGGACATTGGAGAGAAACTATTCTAAAAGTATCATCTGATTCATCGTTTTCGTCTATATTTTCGCCAAAAATCCTGATAAATATTATTTTCTGTGCTTCAAATTTTATCTTATGCTCAGATTTATATTGATTTGTTTCATCGAATTTATAAATTTGATTCCATTTCTTTTTATCAGTCGATATACTTATAACAAATTCATAATGCGTTTCACCATATGTCACAAGTTTTATATTGTCTGTTATAATCACTTGTGATAATTGCAATAATATATCACTGTATGGCTTATGATATATGAAATTTTCATCAGAATCTCTAGTATTGCTATCGTTATTGTCTTCTAATATCCAAGAATTCATTCCTCTCAATAGTTTTGCGCCTTTACTCGATTTAACCATATTTTTATTCGGATACAAAATCCCTTTTTCTGCATCAGTTTTCATAGGATTTAAAGTTTTAAAGATCTCTATTGAGGAAACTTCAAAATGGTTGCATTCAATAATGTCATGAGATTTTGTGCCAACAATTCTTATGTATTGAACTGATATTTCAGGGAAATACAAAAACTGCCAACTCCTGCACTGAAATTCAGTGTAATCTATAATTTTGGTCCATTTTTCGTTATCTTCTGAAACCTTTATATAATAAGAATAACTTTTATACTTTTTATCCAAAAGTCTCATTCTTATGAAATTAATTGAATATAGTTTTGAAAGTTTTAAGACAATCCCATTTCGATCATTAAAGTCATGATAAGTACAATCTCTTATGCTTTCTATTTCTCCATATTTAACAATATGAATAGCACTTTGATTTTCACCTGAGATAACTTTAAAATCTTTAATTTGAAAATCAGATGTGTTGTCGTTCTTTAAATAACTTTTCAAATTTTCTTCCAGTCCTTTTAAATCATTGATTGCTTTTCCTTCAAAGAGTTTATTTAATTCATCAAAATTATTACGTTTAACAGGAATTCTATTCAAATAAGCCATAACTTCTTTTTCGACAGACACAATTTTGAATTCTTGAGCTATTCTCAGGATTTCTATTATAAATTCGAGATCATATTCAGCCCAATTAAACTCTATTTGATAAATAAGCTTTAATAATATTTCACCACTTCTTTTGCTATATTTCTCAAAAATATACAGCTTTTCAATTCTCTTCTCACTTAATATATCTGTTAATTTACTGCTTTTCGAAGTACGAGTTAATTGAGGACTCAAATTAAGAGAAGGCTTAGATTTTGGTACTGACGCACCCAAAGTCTTTGATGTTCCCAATGATTGCACTCGTGCGCTATCAAATTCAATGTCTAATTCAGATTTTTCAGTTCTCTTCTCTCTTACTATATCTTTTGATTCACTAATTTTTGAATTACCAGATGATAGAGAACTCACATTTAATGGACTCTTTAGTGCTCCCAAAGTTCGGTTACCACTTAGTGTGGCCACTGGTTCAATGTTTGTTGAGTCACTGTTTTTTGAAATACCAGATGATTGTGGACTTAAATAGAGTGAATGTTTAGGTTTATATAATTTTGGTGCTCCCAAAGTTCTCGGACCACTTAATGAGACTTCTTGTCCGCTATCAAATTGCAATTCTTGCTCAAATAATTTCTTAGTAACTCTTACTTTGCTATAAAGTCTTTTCAAAATTTTTTCAGAATAAGAGCTTAAAACAAATTTATGAACTCTCTCTATAAACCCACCTTTGAATACTAGTTCCAAATCTGCTTCATTTCTTTCATAATATAATTTTTGTATATTATTGTTTACTGTATTGCAAATATCATTAGTAATATAATTGGATAATATATTGCAATTTAATTGATTCAGAGAATGTGTTGTTTCTTCAGCAATAGGAAAATTTTTTTGCTTCCCATCAAAGATTCTAAGAAATTGACTCATCACTTGAAAATTGTGAATGTACAATTTTGAACATTAGATATCTATTATAAGACAGTTTAACTGTAGATTCAAACAATATTTTTAAAAACTACTAATAAAACTGTTGCATCTGGCTTTTATACTTAATATATCTCTAAGAGACTCTTACCTTTGTTAGTGTAGCATTAAATAATGTATGATAACTTCCTTAATATTTCTGCATAAATTGCAATTAACTAATTATTATTTAATTTAAATACAATATACCTGTATTTTAGCTATAAATTTCTGGCACATTAGTCATTAAATTTAATGTGCACAATTAAAAATATATTTTTGCAGTTTATAGTGCAATGCTATAGTTTTAGCACCAATGACTATTTAGCATCACATAAATGTAATCGAAAAAATATTTATCACTTCTTGTTAAAAACTTAGAGTTAAAACCTGGTCCTAATAGTATGCAGTCTTATCTGCTATTATTATTTCTTGAGCGCGCATTTTATCAATAACTTGAGCTCACATAGCATTATAGAGCAAATATGAGTGTAGCACATTATATAATAAATTTTTTAGGCCTAATTAATAATAATTTATTTAATAAAAACATGTTTTTCATATTAATTTACAATCTATTATCGTTAACCCTAAGTTATTAAATTGTTCCCTTACCTAACAATTTTATATTACTAAAGCTTATCTATATAATATCATTTTAATTAAATGATTAAGCAAGAAATTAAAAATATATTAGGATTATAACGTTTTTTGGAAACGTTTTCGGCCACCGCTTATCCTTTCGGATCGCGGTTTTGTACAATGCCAAGAACACATACTCCCACATATTGCTCAAAGGGACGGACTTTGGGCAGTGTCGTGTGTTCGGGTCGTCCCTTCCCCGGACGGAGGAGTCGAGACCGGTGGACCGGTTGGCGATACGCGACAATATGTTAATTAATAGTATTTTTATTAAATAAATGTGCTTTATTAACTCCCTTATTGTTTTATATGAATAGATATTAATGACTTCTATGACGAAAATGAATGATATCAATAATTAAAGTTAGATAAAGCACTCTATGGCATAACCCAAGCAAAGTTCCTCATTTACAAGTTTCTGTATGCTCAATAACTCTAGATTTTAGAATATGCAGCTACCATAATTATAATAATGGTTATATAATTACTTTCACTGAAATAAATTTATAATATATAAGAATTTTAAATAAAATTTTTTCTAGAATTATAAAGGTCAAATTATATTAAATGAACCGCATAAGTCATATTCAATGAAAAATTATAGCTGTGTTAATTTTATTGATAATACACATCCCATATCTATTGCGATAATTGAAAGGTTAAACGCGAATTCTGAAAAAAGTAATTATAAGTTAGAACTTAAATGAAACGATAAAATACCTACACCTTAAGTATTGCTTAATGAATAAAAACATTAATAGTGTAAAAGTATTCAATCAATTGATTTGAATCATGGATGACTTCAATATAGATTTAACTGAAAGTTTAATCTATAGTTCACGACATATAACAGCTAACTTTCATTTGATTGTAGGACATGAGGTATTTAAATTAAATTAAGATTACATTTGTTATTAATTTTTTGTGTAACAAGTTTATTTTTTAAAATAAGCGAATCCCGTGCCATAAGTATGTTCTGCAACAATCAGCTTATTTTAAAGCGCTTTTAGAAGAACAAGAATTAAGATTAAACAGAAGTATCAATGAATGTCAGCTGACACAAGTCCGTGTAGACATAATTGGCATTATAATTGCTTATTTATATGGCTGTAAAATAGATTTCAAAAAATTGGACTTTGAACAGAAGCAATTACTTTTAGAAACAGCACATTTATATACATTGGAAGAACTCTCCGACTCTATCAAAAAGCAAGTTGAGTATAGCATACGATATGAAAATGTATTAGCACTAATACATAAGTGGAACGCAAAAAATGGGTTTAAAATATTTGAAGATTTATGCCTATTATTCATTGCGTGTAATATAAAAGAGTTGATTTATTTTGATATTTTTGTTAAAGAGTTAACAAAAGAGCAACTGATTTATATATTTGAAGATTTAGGCAATTATTTGTATATCGATGAGACTCTTGTATTGCAAGGGGTAAAGAATTGGATCAAACATAATCAATTATCTGAAGGTAAATACTATTTTTATTAAAACTTTATATCAAGAATAAATTTTATTTAGAATAATGATACTCATGCTTTCCATTACAATAAAACTAATGAGTGTTTTGACTAGGGTGACCAGGTCCAACTGATCCCAAAACTGGACATTAACTGGACAGCTTAAAAAATTAAAGGGAGGACCAAAGGATAATTTTTCATAAATTTTTATTTTCAGAAAAGCACAAAGGGGGGACCAAGCACTGGATTTTTTAAAAAATAAACCAAAAACTGAACGTCTGGCCACCCTAGTTCTGACTTCAACTAAATTAAAAATTCACGTTACTCTTTATAGATGAAAACAAGGTAATCTACAGTAGATGTGTTAGACTCGAGTTATTAACTTCAGAAGAATTCAACAAAGATTTACTACAAACTGGTTTATTCACTATTCAAGAATATAAAAAGTATATTAAGCATAACATTCCTAAAAGAGTAAGAAAAGACAGAATAACTGGAAAAGATTTTTCACAATCGCCAAATGTTACTGTTCAGGGCGGACACAACTCTCAAAAATTGTTGAATAATTCTTTGAATATTAAAAATGATGAAATGGCAGAGTTTCCTTATTGCAAGCATTTCGAAGAAATTATTATAGATTTGGGTGAAATACGACTTATTAATAATATAGTATTACATCTCTATGAGAGTAATGAATGCGGCGATAAATTTGATAAACATTCGTATTCTTATTTCATCGAAACATCAATTGAAAGAGAAAAAAATTATTTTAGAGTTATTGATCACTCAGAATATATGTGTCGCTCAAAACAGAGAATATATTTCTATCCCAGAGAAGTGCGTTTTGTAAGAATAGTTGGAATTGCGAGTTATGTCAACTTAACCATTGATCACAATAATGATTGTTTATACCTTCGTTCGTTTTCGTGTCAGCTCATAGACCAAGCATTTGATATATCGAGAGGTTTTTGGGCTCCAGAGGAACGGGTGACTGATTCAGAATTTGGCTGTCATTTGGTTGAAGGAAAGAATAAACCGGAAGAAGATAGCGATTGGATGTTAAGAACAAATAGTTTGGAGACTAACTATTCTTATCATAGATTAGGAAAAATGCACTTCAGAAAGGCACTGATGATTCAATTGACTCAGCCATTATTTATAAACCGTTTTTTAATACAATTAACTGAAAATGGATATCAATATATGATAAAGGGCTCAAAATCTGACCCTAAAATCTTTACACTCATTAATATGGATCAGAATTATGATTTTTATGCTTTTGATTATACTTTAGTACAGTTCATACAAATTAGAGGTGATTCGCAAATCTTTGATGAGTTTAGATGTTCTGATTTCAATTGTCCCTCAATTAATATTTAGTAATTAATAAAATTTTAATTATTCTTAAACTTGTATTTTGTGAATAAATTGGTTTACATTAAAAAAAAAATAATATAACTGTAGTTTAAATAAATTACTTTCTTTTGTCAATAACAATAATAATCCTATTACGCCGTCTGAGTTCAATTTTATAGATGTCCTCCCACTCATGAAAGCCTGCTTTTTGAATACACAGAGCATAAAAAGCAGTAGTGTGTATCCAAAAAGTAACCTTTCATGCATTGAAACAAAGCACCATTGTAGGGGTTTGATTCCATAACTCTAAGGTTCAGTGTACAACCGTAAAACGAAAAAAATATAGTTTAGCCATATGTTATGAAATCGGTTATAGATAGTTTATAGATAACTTGGAGTGAAATTTTGCTATAACTATCTGGCTTTTTATATGTTTAAATTATAATCTTTTATAGTGAACAACCGTTGTGTAAAGGAATTAGCATAAACGCACGTTTTACTATAAAGAGGATATACTGTAAAAAGTAAAAATGGATGGGAGTAGGATCAATTTTTAAGTCATGGGATCGAAATGGGAGCGATTAAAAAAATTCATTAGGATGGGATTAAGATTAAAATTCTAAAAGTTTTCATAACTATTTCACAACATAAGCAAACAAAATAACAATTATAGTGAAGTGAACTTTCATTCATTTCCATGAATGACAAAGTCATCCTTGTTTTATGTGCTTAAGTCGATTACTATTATTGCCTTATAAAATTGCCAATAATAGTAATCGACTTAAGCACATATTGAGAGATATTTGAGCTGATTAGCTGTTTAATACTAAATATCGTACATGGGCTCATGCACAAAGTATGTACGCAGTCAGGGGGAGGGAGGGGTCAATTTACTTGTAAAAAATGGGTACGCTTACATAGAGTTTACATAGGTGCGTACACTATCAGGGAGGGGGAGGGGTTTGAAAACAGTCCAAAACAGCGTACATACTTTGTGCACGAGCCCTATGAACTTTTTTAAAAGAAAATAATTTCTTTACTGAACGTACTCGTGAGTATAGAGTTGATAATTATAGGGATAAGCAAATATTGGTAATGTTTGAATGTGTACTTTTGTTAAAGTTTAAGATATAGAAGTGGTAACAAATAGGGCATGAGTTACATTCATTTTACAATAATTGATATGAACATAAAATCGGTGAAACTTAAGGTTAAAATAAGTAAGTTTTAAGTCGTATCTTCATAAGTGTTCTTATAACACATCGGTATTGCAAAATCCACTTTTAACTGGTGTTTATTCCGTTTTTGGAAGGAGAACAGGAACAGAACTGGAAAGGCATAAAAATTACTTAAAAGAACGGAATAGGATCGGACCGAAATGAAAAAACTTGGAACGGAATAAATACTAAACGAAATTAAAGTGGGTTATAAATTAAAATACAGTTGTAGGAGGGGTCAGATTTGAATTGGTTGACTATTTAAAACAAAATAATTTTAGGACAAGAATTGGACAAGAAAAACGTACGGCTGCCAGGTCTCCGGTTTTCGACCAATTTTTAAAAATTACATTGCTTGGTCCCCCTTTGATTTTATAAAAATATATTAAAATTTTTGAAAAACATACCTTGGTCCCCTTTTTGAGAAAAAATTGTCTCCGTTTTTTTGACCGACCAAACCTGGCACCCGCAGGAAAAAAGATTTTCTGCCCATTTTATAACATCTCCTGTATATAGTATGAATGGATTAGATTTGTTGTTAAACATTGAAAATGATCAACCATGAAAAACAATTTTTGTAATTATTTGTATGTACTGTACAGTACAGGAATTACCTTTAAATTACATATATTTTTAAAAATTTATTTAGTTGTTAATAAAATTTACTCAAATTGTGTGAAATAATAGAAAGTAAAAGATAAGTTATGATAAGAAGTCTACTGTACGTTCACTTGTTGTTATGGTTGTTATCTCGGAAAGAAATCCATAAATAATCAAAATGGAAGTTTATAATAGACTTTCACATAAATTAAACGAAATTTTTAGAGGAAATATTAAATTATCATTTGTTTCACGTTTAAGTGTAATAATAGTAACAAATGATGACAAAATTTATGAAATAGAAAGGAATTCATTTAAAAGAAGTGGTTTGAAAACGATGCGATATTCAGGGATATCCATCGGTAATGAGAACGAAAATATCAAATTAATTGTTAACCACTCAATTGTACATGAGTTATGTCATAAACAAATTATTGATTTCAAGAATAGTTTAGAACATATAATCGCGCGTACAAGTGATGGAAAAGTTTATTGTTGGGGTTGGAATAAGTGGGGTTCTCTGGGTAATGGTAAGGATGATAATGAAACATATAAACCAGAATTGAGTCAATATTTGAGTGAAAAACATATCAAAGATATTTGCTGTGGCGCTTGTCATACAATCGTATTGACTGTTAGTGGAGAAGTTTTTTCTTGGGGTTGGAATAGATGGGGACAAATCGGTATTGAAAGTGATGATAAAATGGTTTTAATCCCGCATCAGGTCAATGGTTTCAATGGAGAAAAAGTGAAAGCAATTTCTTGTGGTTTTTGTCATTCATTAGCTCTGACTGAAAGTGGGCGTGTCTTCAGTTGGGGTTCAAATTCCTCCGGAAAGTTGGGTGTTTCTGATAAATCACTGAAACAGTCAAATAAACCAATTCTTATTGAAGTGAATGAAATAATTATTGAGAAAATAAGCTGCGGTTTTGATTATAGTCTATTGTTATCACGTGATAAAGATATTTATGTGTTCGGATATAACGATAGCGGACAACTGGGAACTGGCAATAGAGAAACAATATTCACACCAAAAAAACTGATTCTTACTGAGAAATTCATTGATATTTCTACTCATTCTCTTCACAATATTTCAGTTTCTGTCACAGAAGATAATAATTTCTATATTTGGAGAAATTGTGGCAAAGAAAAGATAACTAAACCTTTAAAAACTAATTTCAAATCATTTGATGAAATTTTTGAATATTATATTAAAGTCAATAACAAAGCTATTGAGAAAAGAGTAATTTCATTTGGTTATCACTTTGTTAGAAATGGTAAATACGAAGAAGATTTTAATCAACTTCAAAGTTTGGGAAAAGGAAGTTTCGGACAAGTATTTAAAGTCAATGAGAGATTTTCGAGTGAAAGTTACGCAATAAAAATGATTAAATTCAAAGCTCAATATGAAAAGGAATTTTTGAATGAATTGGAAGTTTGTGCTATTATTCATGAACTAAAAAATGAAAATCTAATGAAATATTATAATGTATGGCTTGAAAACGACTTAACTTTACAAAATGACAACAATTATATTCTTCACATTCAAATGGAATTATGCGACAAAACATTGAATGATCTTATTGTTGAAATGAAAAAGGACTCAGTCCTATACTCAAATGAAATGTTGACTAAGTTAGGATTTTATATCACGAGTGAAATATTTCTACAACTACTCAATGGCGTGAATTATTTGCATAAATTAATTCAGCCAATAATTCACAGAGACTTAAACTCATGGAATATAATGTTAAAAATTGAGGAAAATAGTAAAAGTATTGTAAAAATTGTAGACTTTGGTTTAGCAAAAGTTCACGAGTTGAATCAATTGCATAGTCAAGATAGAGGACATGTTAATTACTGTGCACCAGAAGTTAGAGCTTCACAATTTTACGATACAAGAGCTGACATTTATAGTTTAGGAATTATATTACAAGAATTATTCTTTATAGACATCAACAGGTATTAAAAATATATATTCATGATATTCATTATTAGAAAAGTATTTAATATTTACAGAGATTATCAAAATACTGGCAATGGTTCATGTCTTTCAA
>JAQGAM010000874.1:0-10903 GCA_034697665.1 Nanhermannia comitalis
CGTAAGAATTTGACGAGAATTTCGCGATTTTCGGAAAGGTCACTCCTGCAGCTTTCGATCTAGGAGAGCTCTAAATATTTTAATCAACTCATCAGCAACTTCATGTTGGTTAGAGTTGAAATATGTTTACCAGAGCCTCTATATTCGGGAACATCCCGATTGTTTAAAGGGGTTTTTTCTTCGGGAAAATAATTCAGAATTGTTTTATAAGTAATTGTAAGCGATTTAAAGTTAAAATTATGCTCCGAATTCTCCCGAATAATACGGTTTTTGAAAAAATCCCGAACGGATTTAAAACTCATTTTTTAAAAACTTTAACACTAAGCTCAACATATGAATTAAACTTTTATTAAACTCATCAAAACTCGTTTATTTTGTTAAGATTTCAAAATTTTTCTTCATTTTACTTCAAATACTGTTGTTTTAAAAATTGTTTTAATTAGTATTTTCTTTTATAATTTGCAATTTTACTTTAAATCATTAATAAAATAGTTTATTTCATTTCTCGAATTTGGTCAATTTTCTCTCCCAAATCCCGAATTTATTAGATTTTTGCTCCCAAATATAGAGGCTCTGTTTACTAAGTATTACGGGTTATACATGAGGTGCGGGCTATCTAATGAAAAAAGTGAATTTTACTCAAATTCTAAGAATGCTGTTTGTAGATGAGTGCGAGTTCTCTATAAGACTTTAGGGTGACGAGATATGTGTTTCTCATACTGTAGTGTATGTGTATGAATTATCTCAAAGGTTAAAAATAATAGTTTAAACTTTGCATGCAAAAAAGACACAAAATAGCAGCTCATATTACAAACTTCACGAACCAATTTGAGGTATAAATAAACTTATTTTAAATATTTCGGGAATAAATTTGAATCATTTGCAATAAAATATATTTGGACCTAATTTTATTCATTTTATTAATATGACTTATAACAAATAGGATTTAATAGCGAATTTTCAAAGCACTGTCATCCCAAGTTAGCTCAATCGCATGATGTTAAGGTTTTCAGATTAGGTAAACTTGATTTTTACAGAACCTCTATTATATCAAATATTCTCAAAATATGCATAGTGTTAACGATGTTTCAATTTTAGCAATTCTATAATTTAGAATTTTATTCATGTCAGTGCTGTTAGAAAACAAGATTTTACACTAACGAATGTTTTAATTAAAATGTTTATAAAATTTATAATAATTTTGAAAATAAATACCAATAATAATAATTGGTTGGTTCCTATTGGGGTTAGATGGGGTATAATTACAAGAATATTACAAAGTAAAATTACGGGCCCCCTGTGTAACATTACATTTAGGTGGAAAATTATCTGTGGGACAATATATCTATAAGAATAGTTTTACTTAAGAAAATATATTTTATATTGTAAAAATGGAAAATACAAAGCCTAAAAGTGTTGTCCGAACTGAATATAGCCACTCGTATTTTTGGAATTCTTGAACCACAGCTTGAATTAAACATGTTTTCTCTAAACACTCTAGAATCGAAACATTCAAAAGATCGGAACAGACTTTTGAATTTTAGCATAGAACGACTTCTAACTGTTCAAACTAGTTTACAGTCTAAGAATAATTGTACTCGAACTTGTAATATTAATATTCTTCCTTATGATTCTGAAGGTAATTGTGACGTATAACTAATTGAATCTTCAAATTTGCAATAAAAAAAAATTTTACACCAATTTTACAGATTTTTTCGCGTAATAATTTAATCCTAGTTCCTATTAAAATATACTGTCCATACATATAGAGCATACAAACATATGGTACATGAAATGTGGAGCATATTTTTATACTAAAACTAGAGTTTAGCAATTTAATCGAATTAAAACAACCTGTGGTTTTATTTGATGCGAAGTCATAAATGAAAATGTAGAAAATTCAAGTGCATTACTGCATTACAGAAGCAAAAAAATGAGTAAATTTTTTTAATTATCTGAATGAAAACATTAGCTAAAAAGATTCACTTTATGACCAAAACTTTAAATGCAATTATAAAGTAATATCTCAACTAAAATGATAGCTTCAATTTGCGCCTACAGTAGATCGTGATGCACCTGCTTGTGATCGGCGAGTCTTATAAAGTCATGCAAGGAATGAGAGAAACGAATAATACAAGTATTTGCCAAATGCCTTAATCGTCACTTCGTGCAAGAGCTCTATGAAAAACACCTGCTTTAAGAATTTTTGTATAATTGATGTGAAACAAGCCAACGATTCAGTATATTGTGATTTTTCAAGTTTTACTTGTATAACAATCAGAAACAACTCAAACTTGTATTAAAGTTGAAAAAGTACAGTACTTTTGTAAGCAATTATCATATAATATTTGTTTTTTCTTTTGTTTTGTTTGGTTTTCTTCTTGTTCGAAGTTATGCTATTTAATGAGTAGTACATAATGTATAAGTATTACGAAGTTTATATTTTACGAATAAATTTGAGAATATTTTGTTAAATATACTTTTCATTTAAACAAATTTGGATTCTTCACAACTTCTAACTTTATTGCCATAATTTAAAATGCCATAAATAAATGTTTTATACTATGGAATGTACAGTAATTTTTTCTTATTTAACATGTATTTCAATGATAAAGTGCTCCATTCTTGAGTTGAGGCCTTGAGCTCCACTATTCCGATACTATTCATTACTTAACTAAAGTAATTAAACTCAATATTTACAAAATATAGTTATCTATTGTTAATCTAATTTTAAGTTAAGTTTATGAATGAAAATTCAATTAAGTAAGGAATTCGCTAAAGAATTATGAATTTATGAAATATGATTTGAATCAAAAATATTTTAATTATTAAAAGTCTGACCTCATATTTCTAAAGTCTGATCCTATATTAAAATTCATTGCTTAAAATGAAATTAATTTAAATTTTGTTACAAATGGTTTTTAATTTATTAAGTTTAACAATCAATCATAATGTGTATTCATATATAAGTTTATCTGAGTTTCAAACTATCTTTGACTCCATCAGTTCTTAATTACTTAAGTGCTAAGCTTAAGCTGCAAAATATGCATTAATTTATTATTTAATATCAAATTTCGTTTAATATGATGTTTAAAAATTTTAAAATATTATAATTAAAAGAATTATTAAGTCAATAAAAATAAATAAAAAAGGCTTTAATAAAAGTTTAATTTATGTAATTATTAAATATTTGCACAGACTCTTTCTCATAGAAATTGAGGTCTCAATCATATAAAGACTTATTAATTAGATTAATAGATTAATAGATTAATTAGATTAAAACAGATCTTTCAATAAATGTTAATGCTATAGTAGTGGTGACACCTATAAAACAGATATTTCATGAAACTCTATATTTGTGTACTTTACTGCAGCGGTTATGCATGAATATTATGCGTAACTGTTTTAATTGCATTATATTCTGCAAATATTTTTTGAAAAAATTTCAAATTTTCATCAACTAATGTATCAAATGAAACGAATTAAGTTCATAACAAAAACAGATAAAAAAATTGAACGATAGTGAGCGACCATTATTTTCTTCACAAATAGCTGGTACGCAAATGCTTTACTGTAGAATATTCTGTATTGTATTTACAGCAGGGATTCCCAAACGATGGTACAGGTAGTTAATAGGGATTTGATGAAATAGTAATTAAATAATTAAAGTTAGTTATAATAACGTTTTATTATCAATTCATTTTGAAATTTTTTATTAACTAATAAATAGTTTTGAAAAGTTATAAAAAGAGATTTCAAATGCTTTGATTTATTTATAAGACTTTAACTGTTTAGTTACTAAACATTGTAATATAAAAACTGAACAATAATGAATGATAATCATTAAAAGGAATTATTATAAATTAAAAGTCCAAAAGTGGATATAACTACAAATGGGAAGCTTCAAAAATGTTATAGTTTGTTAAAAGTCTGCAATATTTCAATGAAAGCAAAATTATGGAATTATTGTTATTGCAAAACATTATATTCTAACTTTTAGTATGAAATTCTTTATTAAATGAGAAAATACTCCTAAATCTTGTCAAATCACTCATAATGTATCAAATGGAGCATATGAACGAAGGAACGTAAGTACACAAACATTTAGTATTGAATTCATAAAATAGTTACCCACATACAAATAGAATTGGGTTTTAAACTTAAAATCATGGATTTAGCCCATTTAGCTTTTTGGGTTTTAGCTAAAATTTTAGGAAAACCAATGATTCTGAGTTCAAATCTAAGTCTATTACTTTTGCATACCTTCGTTCATGTGCTGAACCTATGATATAATATCTGGATCTGTTTTTTAGAAGATAATTATCAAATACCCGAACATTAATCTTAAGTTATAGTACAAGACCAGGAATTGCCGATAATTTCTTGATCTGTTGATAACTAATTATTGGTTATATTGAGTAATTATTTTCTTTAAAAATTGATTTATTTTAATACAATAATTGGCAATGGAGTTAAGTTTTGACATTTCATTACTCAATATTTTTCAGCCCTGATATCAAACATCATTTATTTGCATTTATTAATCTCTATTTATAGTCAAAATAGTTAACGACTTAAAGATTTTCTTATCAAAGCAAAAATCTATAACTCAAATAACAAATATTCTTACAAACTATAGAACTAAAAGCAATATTTATTTCAATCAATAAATTAATTATCTGAATGATTAACTTTAATGTCATGCATCACAAGAGCAGATAATATGAGAAGAACCAACTCTATTGATAGATACACGTAATACCAGACATTTAGCGAATATCTGTGAAACCAGGCCAAGAGCCAGGTTATGATACGTAATATTAAAGACATGAATACTATGACTCCATAAGATGAAACAATGTGATAGTTATTCTTATAAGAACCATACAATCCAGACATGCCATAAATTATAAATCCTAACAAACAATTCAATTCATTCATATTTTTAGATAAAGTACTTCAAAATTTAATCAATTATTACCGACACAAATAGTGGCCAATTGTCCTCCAATGAAGCTTCCATTGATTGCCCAATAAGAAGCGTATTCTATATTACCCCAAATGAATCCGAAAATGGAAACTCCAATAATAAGTGTATTGCAAAACATGAAAACATATTTAAATTTAGAGAATAATCCTCTCGCCATCTCTTTCCCAGGAATACATCAAATGGTTCAGCCTTTCTAAAGACACACGAAGACTGTCTGCACGTTAGCCTTTTTCATCAATATCAAAACATTCTGTGAGATATAATGCCTTTATTTTGGGTGTGTTCTCACTTTCATTAGACTGATATAACTTTTTTTGGACCTAAACTGTGCACAATATAATCAATTCTAAATCTATTTCATTTCTCTGTAAGACATCAAATGCAATTCGCTTCTAATTTGGGATTTTAATTAGTTTAATGAAAGTATAAAAATTTTATTTAATTTGAATTATATTTTTTAAAAATTAAGAATTAACGAAAAGTTCGATCAATAATTTTCAAATTAATATATTTTATTATCCAATAATAAGTCATAACTTTAAGAATGTATTACAAGAGAAAAACGCCCTAAAAGATAACCAACGAAATAGATTTTTTTGATTCATTTTGATATTCACGCGATTCAAAAGTAGAAAAATGCCATTTTATTCTCTGTACACTCTTTTTAGAAGTGTTTTCTTTGCCTTAATTAATAGAAAGTCTTAATTGAGACCAATAACAGATATAATAAACTTAAACATAATATTTAAATTGATTTCAGTTTTTATTTATTCGCAGTTAGACTTTATTAAAGTCGAATAATTCTTTATATTTGTTATAAACTTTTGTACAGCACATAAATCATTTATGTCTGTAATTTTTCGAATTTGCAAAATAATTGTATAATTAAATCAAATTTAAAATCTTATGATTGAGACAATTAAAAAATAATCTTTAATTTTTTAAAATTTAAAATCCAAATAACGTTCTGACCCAAAATCAGGAATAAGTTTAATTAATCATAGCTTTTATAATTGACTTTATTGTAATTTGAAAATTTCGTGTTTAATTAAATGTTTATCAGAGATGTAAATGATAAGACCTAATTACATAAAGCATCCCTCTATTCAAAGTTATTCAAAGTTAAGTCTTGAGACCTTTTTTATAGCTCTGGACAGCCTATAAAAATAAGATAAGTGGTTTCGGAAGGTGCTCGACCTTCCACCTCAAAGTGTTATACATCGGTAGATTCAGTTCAATGAAATGAGTTCAGTGATACCATATTCGACCCGATCACTTGAGACCGCCTCCCGAATCATTTATTTTCTTAAGAAAATCTTTTTTCCTACAAAGAGCAAACACTACAGGCTCGCAATGACGCGCGTAGCGGTCAAACTACTGGAACTAAACAGATATTGTGTTAAATAAAACAAAGAGCAATTATTTATCTTAGGTTAGGCTTATCAATATGCGCGTGATTACGCGCTAGACTTATTTAAACAATATTTTCGTTAATTTGGCTCACGTCGGGAGATGACCAGGAGGTTATTTGTCCCAAATTGGTTATTGATGATGTGTATATTGAACATCTATATTCTATTGAAAGCTTTAAGTAAATCTTAATATCTATTTAACAATACTAAACAGCTTTTAATAAACTAAAAGTTAAGGTTAACTCTAAGGTTATGAATAACGTTGCAAAATACTAAAAGTCTATATTTAGTACTAAATTTAGTGTCTTCAGTGAAAATTTACCAAATTTTTCATAGAAGCTTGATTTACAAATAAAAGAGTTCAAATATTTGATCAAACTAAACTATTATAAAAATAATTTTAAAGTATTTTATATTTGAGACTTGCATCATCCTAATACATTATACTACATTAAAATTATGGGAACATAACATTCTAGGATGATAACGTTCAATTTTAACATTTTCATTTATTTTTAATATTTTATACTAAATTTAGTGCTCTGGAGAAAATTTAGTAAATTTAACAACGCTAATTATGAGCAGGTTATGAGTTATGAAAGTTAGATGAGTACTGTATAATGTGGAGCTCATTATGAACCTATTGAAACCAATGATATCATTGATTGAAACTATTGAGCGAATGGGCGCAAAATGTTTTAGTTTTAACCGTTAAGAAGATTTCAGAAACCGATTGAGCACTACATTAATTATGTAACGCAAAAAAGAGGAGGTAGGGGTCTGAGGCAAATGTTACCAAAGTGTTACATTGGGAGTGTAGAGGTATGAACAGAAGCGTTACGTAACTCTATTTTTAGACCGTTTTAGACAAAAATGGTTTATTTAAAAATTAAAAAATAAGTAATAAATCTAGTCATCAATATTTATATAATCGCCGATTTAAGTACAGTTGTATCAGTTTCAAAATTTCGTTTGAGCTTCAGTTTGAGTTCCAGTTTCAGTTCTTGGAACTGGAACTCAAATTCTTAATATCAACTCCAGTTCGAGTTCCTGGAACTGATACAACACTAGATTTAAGTCACAAGTGTCTGAATTATTTATATTTATAGACAAAATAGAGAAAAGTACATAAAAAAATGTCATGTAACGCGTAGGAGGGGGTAGGGGTCAAAAATATGCCATTTTTGCGTTACATAATTAATGGACTCATGTCTTGCTTGAAAAGCGAAATTAAGCCAAATATAAGATTATGTTCGCATACATTTTACTCATTTTTGCTTATTATTAAAACACAATTAAAACCATTTAATTTAAGTCTTAACTAATTATTATTCAAATAAATTTTAAAGCAAATAATGGTTTGTTTTAAACTAAAGATTAAGTTTTATTTTTATGACAAATACTTTTACAAATTTAGTAAATTTTGTGTATCTCATCACAATTTTATATCAAATAATAATATTTGAAAACAATTCGAGAAAATATAAAACATAACATTTTTTAATTAATTTATATATTCTTTAGGCTCTTCTTTACTCTCTATTTATTAATTATCGGCCAATATTTGCAATTGTTTGAAACAGATGTAAAATGAATTGCTCTCCTCTTTGCCAATAGTAGTTATCACTCACTTTTAGTTTGTTCTCGAGTTTGACACCAACAACACATCCGACAAACACAGAATTATTGACAGAGTATTGACACAAACGATACGCACTCACATCAGCCTAATATTGATCCAAATGAAAATAACTATTGCAACTAATGTTAAAATTATAGTCCAATCCATGTCTAAAGTCAGCAATTATTTAAAGACTTTTCTCATTAATTAACTGAATCAGTGCTTTTAAATTGACAGAAAAGTACAGAACACTAGAAAAGCTGTAATACTAACGGCTATATATGGAATGAAAGCCCGATTGTTGAAACTCGCGATTATTCTGTAATAGTTCTAATAATCACCGATATATTAAGTACAGGTATAGGATATACATTGAAAATATAATTCCAACCGATATTATAACAGATATTGAAATCCTTATGATTTAAAAAGTTATTATTGAATTAGAAGACATGGCAACTAATGATTGCAATCAAAACCAAACTGATAACCAAGAAGTCCGTCATTCCCTTCAAAAAGATGCAGAAGAGGAGAGAATTTGCAAAATTTGTTTCGAGAGTTTTGAAGAAACAGATATTAAAAACAATTTAGTGATAAATCCGTGCAATTGTAAGGAAAGATACGCTTTTGTACACATCCTATGCATTAACAATCGATTAGAAGAAAACGGACACCAAATATGTGACGTCTGTCGGTTCAAATTCATTATGGATAAGAAACCCAAATCATTTTGGAATTATATTGAAACACATCCTGAAGAACCCATTGAATTATTAGTTCGGACGATAAATATATTACACGTGAGCGCAATTGGATTTATAGTTTGGTTCTATAATCCGATTGATTACAAATCCATTTGGACTTTATTATTGTCTTCGATTACAGTTTTGAGAATATTTTGGGTCTTTGGGCTCTCCGTTATGTTATTTAACAAAATAACTCACGATTTCTCTGAATGGAAAACCAAAAATTACAGAATAAGTGTAAAACAAAATCCAAATTTCAAGAGAAAAACAGGATTTCGGTCAAACATTTCTGACAGACTCAAAGCCTCGGGTTTTATGACTAAAAAAGTAGTCAATACTTCAGAACACAATTATGAGAAATCAAATGAATCACAACTGATCCCAAAGCTTGAAACAGAGTCACCAAAAACTAATAGAAAAGACTCATTAAAGAAATCGCCGATTAATATAAAGGCTGAAAATCTAAAGCAAGAAACGGTTATTATTGAGCTCACGATTAGAGATTTGAATCCGTTTCGAACTATCAAACCAGTGGTCAATAATTCAAGTTTTGCTGTTCTACTCATCTCTATAGTTGTGATGTTTTACACTTTCTGTAATCTCTTTTGTCACTGGAATTCCACAAAATCTTGTAATTTAAATGCGGACGAAAATTGGATACTATTCATGATTTCAGCGATTAGTGTTTTGACTCTATATGTACTTCGTTATGATGTTTATTATTGTTCTATTAGTCGCCAAAAGACAACTAATTTGACATTTCATTTGAGGTCATTTATAGTTCTCTTATGTTTAGACTTTGCGTACTTCACAAGAATAGTATTAGTTTTGTATCCGACCAGAGGTAAGCTTTCACTGCATTCATAAATCTGAGTCCAGTTTTAGAAAATTCCTGACATTCTTTGGGATTCTCTTAATAGGAATGACATTTTGGACGCATTTGTTATTTATGGTATGTTTGGTTCGATTTGTTTTTCAATTAGTGATATTGAGTGCAATCAAAATAGCAAAGCGTGAAATGGAAGACAAAACAATCAAATTAGCGATACTTAAAGCAATAGATAAACTCAAAAGTGAGAGACAGATACAACCAAATCAAAGTTAGGACAAGAAAAATATTCACAATATTTATAGAGAATAGAATTTAGAAAGTATTATAAATTTCATCACTTGTATTAATGTTTGTAATTTATTGACCGAAATGAGTATTAAATTAATTATAATTCTTCAAAATTAATTGATTTTTTATAATAGTGCTGATTCTTTATGGGTTCTAATAAATAATTATTGTTTTACTCAGTTTTATTGTGTAAGAATGCTTCAAAAGCTCCAAAATTGTGCGAAAAAAACCTGATAATTATTGCATTTTTGTCAAAAGTTGCAGTTCTATTGTTGAAACTCATTCTAATGATTCTAATAAGCATTACGTAAAGTAAGATATTGTTAAAAACTTGAATTAATTAAAAGAATTAATAGCAGCTGTCATAGAGTGAACATCGGCTAAAAGCCTATAGAAAACATGCACTGAATATAGAGATATTATTGATATAAAATTTAATTTAAGGTTAGGTAATAATAAAAGCCGCGTTACAGCGCATTTAAGTCTCTTTTAATAAAGTCCCTTAATTTAGTTTAAATAATTGTTGAAAGGATTCTTCCCTTAGTTGTGGTTCCATGTCAAAATATCGAAAATATAATTAATTAATTTCTTAAATTTTTTTATTATTTGAGAAATCTTGGTCTACACCTTGGTCCACTTTTGATTATTTTATGAACATAAATAATTTTAAAAATTTAAGCCTAACTATGACTTAGATTAAATATTTCAATTTACTTTTAATTATATTTACAATTTATAGTTAACTTTTTAAATCCCAAATAAGGTATTGGTCACTGGGGGTAGGCCTTGAAAATATATGGTGTGGGGTGGTAGATCGATTATGGGTCACTTGCCCGAATCGACAATTTTTTAACAAGAATTCTAGCTGCCCTCTTGGCGGCTACCGCCGCCCACGAAAATCATAAACCATAACCTAACTAATAATATGTTGGGTCGCTTAGGGAACCAACGTTTATTGTTAGGTTAGGTTTATCATTACGTGGCACTTAACTTATAGAAAAATTTTCTATAATA
>JAQGAM010000875.1:0-10900 GCA_034697665.1 Nanhermannia comitalis
AGACTATATTAAATCAAGTAATGTTAATAACAATTCTGTTAATAACTGGATATTAAAACAGGATTCATATCAAAAGAATACATATATTATATAATATATATTTAAAACGAGTGAATATCGATCGGTAAAGCGCTCTAACACTGAACATCAAACGCACTCATTTGGGATTTGCATCAATAGTAGCAAATGTTTGCTGAATAGAGTTTTATACGTGTGAGTCCCGTCTCTGTCGAACTTATATCTGTTTCTATATCTGATTATTGCATTTGTGAGATATTCATTTCGCTTAAGCAAATATATAGTGTGCCTTTGTTTGCTCTTGAGTAGTGAGTTATACACCATTGTTATATAACTAATAAAATGTATTGAATAATATAATTTTGTTGACACATATTTGCTTTAACAAACCTCACCCGTGCAATAGTGGAATACAATATTAGTTTGCATATAGACAATGGCATTAAACTAATTGAAATGTTTGCAAATACAAATTGCGATTTGCTTGAGCCCAATATTTTACTTCATTTTGCATAAAAAGTTTGTCTCACTCTAGTTGAGAGCAAAATTAAAACAGAACTAATTAACTGTCAGTCAGGCTCAGCACAAACTCCTTGAGGAGAAATGTCATCTTCTTCTTTTTTAGCATAACTATCATTCTTACTGAATGATTATCAGTCGTTTGGCTGAAGGCAATCAAAGTAGCTTTGCCTCAATTAATGCCAGTGAAGCAGCACTGTATGCCATCTATCAGACGGATATATGGATATTATATCGTAAAAAACTGCAAATTGTTATCTTATTTCTTGCTTAAAAGCTACACATTCATCAAACTTTATCGCAACATAAAAATTTCATTAACTTACTATTAATTAAGTCTTTCATTTTTATGTTAATTAAAGACTAGATTTAATATGCATTTAAATAATGCAAGACTTTTGTAATTTAGATGATTGACGTTTGAACTCTATTTCAAAAGCAGAAATTCCTGATAATTACTTCATTTGAGTCTATTATTAAATTATTCAAAAATTTTATGTATAACAAACACAAAACATACGAATCAAGTAATAGACATAATGTTCTTTTTATGAAAATTTATAAAAAAAAATGTTCAAATCGTTTCATTGGAATGCTTTTAAAATATCTGCAGTTATTTCAATTGTTGCTTAAATATTCAAAAATGGATCAAATGATGCATTAAATACACGAAAACATGATATGACTTGTAATTATGCAAATTTTACTCAAAGGGGTGATAATTAACTACTATAAAAAATAGTAAAATTAATTAAAGCTAAACGAGGATTCAAAACTTGTCGAAAATGTGCACATTTTTTGCTTTACAGCAACAATGAAGAAATGAAAATAAATTAACAATAATTTTATTGTAATATTTCTACGAAACTATTTCAAAGTAATTTTAAAAATATCATATATTAATGATTCAAAAATATTCCCAAAATTAAAAATAATGTCTCAATTTGTTTCTGTGAATGAACAAAAACTTAAAGCTGAAAACAGCAAAACTCTAGTTTCCTGTGTATTCAATTATAATGATATGCTTGAAATGATTTCGTTTGAAAATACAGAAAAAAGTAAGAGCTTTAGTCATCGAATAGCTTTGATGGAAATGATGGCCAAAACCCAAATTTAGTGCACTTTTCCATTAATATTAGAATTTTGGCAATTTTTAACAGAGAGAAAAGGCATTAATTTATAATGTAAATAGGGGTCGGTCTGTCTTCCATTATTTAGAGTTACATTTTACAATGTTTTGCCAGATATCAGGGGATTCCAGTCATATTTGCAATTTTGTGATACTCTAATGCATTGTATCCTATATTAGTTCGAATGCAACTGCAGTCCCTTTAATTGGATCCATAGAAATGCCTGAACGGAGCGTTATTGCCATTATTCATATAGTTTTCTATTACACATCCCGTCGACGATAACCGTCTGGAGAAATAATAACAATTATCGCTTCACTGACTCATCTGTGAATCATTTACATTATGTTGTAGTGAAACGACAATTATCTATAAATGCATGTAAAAGAATATTATTTAATAGGTTCTAATCTAAAAGAAACAGTGAATTCCTTTGGCTATAATTACAATTACACGAAATCATAATACAGTCAATAATTAACTTTATTGAAGAAGACATTATCTTTGGGATAAGAGTAGACATAGTTTCTCTTTAAATTAGTCAATAAATAAATGAAATGTTTATTAAGTTTATTAATAAATTAGTTATTTGTTAAAAGCGTAAACTTGTAAACTTAAAATTTAGAGAATATTTGGCACAAAAATTATGCGACACAAGTATAATATAGCAATCCAATTAAAATTACAAATTGATTTGTTGTGCAACTCAACTGTTATTGTTATCATTTAACACTTAAATAAAGCGTAAAAAACATAATTTCACATAAATATTTTCTTCTCAGACATTTCCTGATTCATTAATACTTGATTATGGCAATAATTGATTTAATTCCTCACTATTTCTAAGCTTTTACGGATTCAGTTCAAAGTAATTGATGAAATAGTTGGCAAATAATGAATAGAATATAAAATAAATTCTTTCTTTGCTTAAGATAAAAATGTCATTAATTTATGCGTTACCCTAAAGCAGATAGGGATGAAATTGAAGCGATTAAATAAAATTTGTAGATTTCATGCACGACAGAAATGATAAATTATTTCATTTAATTCAAAGAATAATCTTATATCTAATAGTTATAAAATATTGAACACTCGCTATATATGCAAACTTAAGAAATATGCAGTTTTCTGACATTTATTTGCTTTTTAGGTATAAACATTACACATATCTTTGATTCAGAGGCAATCAAATACAACTTCTTATTTTCATAGTTTGTTGCGTTGGAAGCAATGCCTAAATCGTAAAGTAAACAGAAAGCAAAATGTCTGGATATGAAATGCTGTCAAACCAGTTTGAAACAGCAATTTTTATATTCTTTTTTCTTCTCTGAGTAAATTTTAATTAAAAATGTTTACATAATTTTTATTTTTGAATTTTAGAGATTAGAAAAACGGCTTTTAAGCCATATCTTATTAGACTACTTTGCATAACTTACATATTTCACATAGATACCCTTGAATTACAATTACAAGAATAACGCTTTACTATTAACAAAAACAAAATTATAATAAATTCTTTTGAAATATTATAATTATTGAAAATTTATTTAATCCTTTATCAATATTTTACTTGGGGAAAAAATTCAATTCATACGAGGGCTCGTCATATAGTTATTAACAAAGACTGGAATAAGTCGAAAAATTATATAGAAGTAGTTTTAGTTTTTTATCACATTCATAAAGCAATTTACTTTTTTTTTGAAGAAAATATATTTAGACTAAAGAAGTATAAAAAATCATATCCGTCTTTGAGCTTTTCTTTGCAAACAAGAGTTGTCTACAAATAAACTGAAACTTGAAACTGAATCGAGAAATAGTGACAGAAACGCATACAAGGAAACCACCCTTTATATAACAGGGTGTTGTTGAGATATATACCATACCATCAAAAGCAAAACATAAATACAATGGAAACCACGGATGGACAGATGTGAAACAGCCAAACCGCACCTTTTGTTAAACGATAACAAAAAAACTGCTTTAAAAGCTTAGAAGGGAAGGAAATTGAGGACAATGCAATGCTAATGATGTCGTCAATAGCAGCTTATTATAGCTCTCAGGTTTTCATTATCTTCAAACATTCAGTTAAGCATCAAATAAGTTATAATCACTTTTAATAAATGAGCAAATTATTGAGTGTCAAAATTAGATACCTTTTGGAATAGTCCAAGCGGTGGAATTGGATGACGTGATATATGTTAAATTCATTACAATAAATAAAACAAATATTAATGATAAAAAAGTTCGCGATATATTCATTATTAGGCAATTGAATTTGTAGATAAAAATCAAATTGGGCTGAAAGACAAATGAAGATCCTTTTACTAGCAGTAAGATTGACATTATTACGAGTCCGTCTTCGCCAAAATCTAAAATAAAAATTATAATAAATTAGTAATATATCATATTTGATAATTTAAGTGAATCGACATCTAATAAATTTTAGCAATAAAACTAATAATAAAATTAATGCCCCATTAGGAGACATTCTTAACTGTCACAGCCATAAAATCACATCTATTTTTATCATTCATTTTCAAGTAATTGGAATCTATTTAATATTTTCTTGACTTTGATGACTAAACAATTTTTATTTCTTATTTATAATTTTGCAAATATTGTCAAAATATAATAACAGTACATAATCAGAGCTGAAACTTATGATAAATGTTATAATGAATGACAGTAATGGCAGAGTAAGTGTTTGACTATATATTAAAGTGAGACTAAGTCTTAAATTATAATTAATGAGTGCTTTAAAGGTATAATTATTTTACGACAAAAGCTAAACAATTAGACTTTGAACAAACTGTAAAAGCCTTAACTAATTCTTAGTTCACTTAATGAAAGTTCAAATTCAATTTCTAATTAATTCTCGCATTGGAAATGTTTACTCAAAAGAAGTATTTAATAGAAAAAAAAGTTGAGCTCATTATAAACAAGAAAATGTTAGAGAAGTAAGAATGGCTTTAGCAGAAGCAGAGCTTAAACACTAGGTGTTGGATGGATGTGATGGCAGGGTGTGAGAGATGCCTATCACTGAACTGAGTATAAATTAGACAAAATAATTCGAGTGTATCATTATGTAGAATATGTAGGAATATGTTCGGTAATCACATTTACTCAACTAGTTATAGCTGGAAAGTGAGTTCAAAGAAAAGCAAAGTGAACACCTCAACTTGTCATGAATGTTAAGAAAGCCTATCATTCCTTTCTTCCCCTTTTGATGAGTTTGAAAGCATTGTATGCATTCGTGCAGCACTTTTCGCATCTTTTTATATACAATTCTCTTTAGTACACATATATTTTATTTTTGTCTAACACTCAATGACTATGAATCGCCTAAAGGCATAAGCTTAAGAAAAGCATATTTGACCGCACACACAGTCGTACACATGCATACATGCATATAGACATAAATGCGAATGCATACACATATACCCGCATATATACCTCTAAGAGAGAGCACATATTCAACATCAACTCAAACTCATTCAAACGAATGCTATCAAAAGAAAAGCTCCTCTAAAACCTCAAACAAAAAATATAATAACAATCCTGTGAAATAGACTCACAGACTCATTGTGTAGTTTAAAATCTTTATCAGAATTATAAAACAAGTTAAGTCATCACAAGAGTTAGTCTACGTATAAATTAAGAATTTATTGCTTCGAGCATTTAGAGCACTAATAATGAAACCCCACCTCATTATAAGAGGTTGTTTACCTGCGATGTGAAAATATGAGATTATTTAATATTCAAGCCTATCAGCTACTAATTTGTTTAATAACTTTCAAAAAAGCCGCAGACAGGAAAACATTTAAAAGTTATGATTAGACTTCTGATGTGTTCAAATCAAAATTGAAATCTATACACCACTTTCCCATAAATTATTAAACAACTATCTATTTCATATCTTCCCTTTTTAAATCTGAGTATAAGTTACCTGTATTTTGAATGTCAACACCATTTCGAGATATTTAGTCAGCTTTACTCAAAACCTATAAAGTGCAACATTATTTTCATTTCGTTTTAATTTAAACTAAATTAAACACTTGAATGTGTCGCTCAATTCAGTTTAGTTTTGTGCAAATGTTAGAACTTTACAAAAATTACTCTCAAAGGTAAACAATTGTCAGAACCTGTTTTTGGTAAAAATGAATCGCAAACGAGAATATTTATTCCTTTTTATAGCGCAGACTCTTATATGCAAAGACTAGAGATCAGATTCGGACAAATAGTTATTAAAATCGGATTTATGCATATTTTAGGAATAATAAGCACTCAAAGTGAAACACTTGTTATTAAAAGAAAAAATAGAAATGACTTGAAATAATTTACATTATTTAAATTTAATTTCACGAATTTCTCCTCAAATAAAAATAGTTACCCAAGCGAAAAACAGTAACAAACAAACACTTGTTGTGAATTCTAATAACTTATAGACTAATAATACCCTAATTATCATGAAAACGAATAGTATTACTGTATTAAAAAATGATTGACAATCATATTGAAAATTCAAAAAGAAGTGGTGTCGGATGGTATAGCCTGCACTGTAGTGAAGCGAAAGTGCAGTGAGGCCTCACACGATGATTTATCGGCCTTGAAATAAAGCTGCATCTGATCGGATCGGCATTTAGCAGACTTGCGGGTTATGTGTCCAATGGCTCTGATAAGGTATTTCTGGTCATGCACTTCTCTGGTCCGTGTAATTGTTGTCAGCTTTTGATGGCTTGTTTGAGAGAAACATCGCACGACTTTTTGATGCATATACTCTACCATTTTAGACGCTTGCCTTCACTGGACTTCTTTTATAGCATAGGACTGAGAGTATGCAACAGTGATTCTCACCTTATTTTAAGCTATTATTTCTTTGGAATGGTTTTTACAAACTATAACTACAATAGGATACGCATCGGACGGTTGCGTCTTATTATTGCTCTTTATATCAGTTATATATTTGCGAATGTAATTTCAGCCTTTTGTTCACATAAGAACACAAACGGCTCCATCTGAGGTAAATCAAGTCCAGTAATAAATCAATGATCTTTAGGGGTATTTTTATTTCAACACGAAAGACAACTTCATTAAAGTATACTCTTTAAGAATAAGAGTTCAGGTTTTTTAAAAATCAAATCCAGACCTTTCAATATGTTCTCAGACTTCAATCAGTTGAGTCAAAATCAATAGACAGAGCAATCAATTAATTTATATTAATCTGGAATAAGCGTATAAATAAAGACCATTTAATATTCAATTTCAGTTAAAAGAATTGATTACCAAAAGAAAATTTTATTTAATAAAGTATCGCAACTCTAATATAATTGAAATATAAATGAACTTAAAGAAATGTTATATCGAAATAATTTCAGTAATGGAATCAATTTGAGTGATTTTCGCAGAAACGACATCTTTTACTAAAATGGGCAAAAAAAGTAATGAAAAGCAATAGAGAAGAAAACATTCGTTTGAAGAAGGATTATGTTTCACATTAGAGATTAAGATAATTAGGAAAAGAAAATTAAAAAAAAAGAAATAATTTAGTACAAGAGTTAAGGGAATTAATATAATGATAAAAAGGATCAAATAATCACCAAATCTCGTTAACCAACTAAATAGACTCATTCCTTTTGTCGGCAAATTGATTGATGAAAATCCGATTCAATATAAAGATATCATAATTTACTGGTTGGCAAAAAAAACTATTTCGAGATATAATTTGAATTCAATGTTACATTAAATGATACATTAGTTGTGTATAAAAATGTTACACCAATTTTCGTCCAAAACACTAGAATCGAAAGAGCAAAGAAATAGCCTGTTGTGAGGCTTTGAAAGTTGAAAAAACCGGTTCATTAGTTTGAGAATCAAATGTAAAATTAATATTATAGTCGCTATTCTATAACATTCTTAGTTAACGGCTCTGTTATTGGAGAGGACTTTGTCCGCAATTTCAATACCCTCTCACTTAATGTATTTATTAACCTAATAATTATTTTAATGTTAGTTCAATTATCGAAACATAGCTTAGATTTTTAAAAACAGAAGATATGTATTAAATGTCTATTTTTGTTATTCATTCATGTTATGAAACGGTTACCATTACTTATACAGTATAAGCGAATCAATCGATTTGTATACCCTTATAATGCATGCATTCAGAAATCAATAATAACTTATCTTTATATAAAACAAAAGAAAAGTAAAAATATGAAATACAAAAGTTATTTAATGAGAAACTAATGCGAATCAACTAAAAAACTATATGTTAGGAAAGAGAAAATTTATTTAATTTTAAATCTCAATTAGTGTTTCTTTTGGTTCAATTTCGTTCATTCGTTTCATTTTAGTATAACTTTAAGTATAATTTCGATAAAAGCTTAAACTTTTACTCCGACTCCAGATATTGGAAAGTGTCAGCAATTTTTGAAATTATATATCAATTAATAAAAATGGAGTAAAACGGCTCTTAAAACATTATTGAAGACCAGAGCAAACAAAGAACAATGAGCTTTGATTCGAAATTTGGGTTCACAACAGCGGCTTTAGAAATAGATTTGAAATAAATGTGCGAATAATCTAAAACATCGAAGTAAGAAATCAAATAAAGAAAATGTTGCGAAGTATTGGTAAGAAAAGAGACCAAAAAAGTCTCATCAATATTAATTCTGTATGAAACGAGTCAGAAAATCAGTCAAAAGTGATTGGTTTTCATGAAATGAATAAGAATTTCACTCAAAATGCATTAGTGAGGAAAAGATCGTACATCAAACTGAAACGATCGCCAATATATATACCATCTTTGAAACACTTAATTCCTTCTTAGACTGAACACCAAATAAGACAAAAAGTTGTTATGTGAACAAAGTTTGGAAGCTTTGCCAAAACTCATAATTGAAGGTCTGCTCAATTTTATTGTATTTTCTCTAAATTATCTAAATTTTTCACTTAAATCATAGTAACAAATATTTAATAAAAGAATATATTTTCTGTCAATTGCTTGGTTTGACAGAAAATATATTCAATTTAATAATAAGCACAGTATTAACAATCTATAAATATTGATGAATAAAAAATCACAAGAGATTATCTTCTCAGAAGTTTAATATACTTTCATTTGAATGCCTAAACTAGTCATGAATACAGAAAATTCTACAGAATTTACAATTAAAATAATAGAAATCCTTTTCTATAGACAGAATGTCAAACATCCCAAAATATAGTATTAATTCACTGAATAGTTTTGAAGTAAACTTTATTTTCCCAAAAATTATGATTCTATCAGATGCATGAAAAGTCTTGTTTAAAGGCTCAGACAAAGTCTGATACGAACATATTTTATGCCATATTCCCCTATTGGCCACAGTTACAAAGTTTAATCTTAATTAATAACTGTATTATAGAATAGAAATAATAACTTATAGTGAGCTAGAGTTAGATCTCTCTAATGAATCATATGAATTGCACTAATTTAGTAAAGAGAAAGAGTAGAATGTGAACTAATGTGAGCTGTAGTAAGAATTAAACCCAATCAAACAGAAGCAATTTAATCCTTGGCAGCAATTAGATTCTCATGTTTGAGTACAAACACAAGGAAATTACGTACAGTATTGTATAGAATTTTCACAATTGAGAAACGCTTGGATGGGTTCGGAAGTAGACTTTCTGAACATTTGTGCCTTTTATCATATAAAGATTGACTTGAGAGGTGACGAAAATATAGCAATAAGTTTTAGTGTACTGTATAATAACAAGAATATAAGAATTCCCAAAAGAAGAATAATATATAAACATATCATACAATATGTGCAATAATAATAAGATATGCAATGTATAAAAGCCAATAAGATATTGGATACTTTCAACAGTAGACTCAATCGGATGTTTGTCTGTCTAACTCATAGCTTCAATTCTATGACAAAAAGAGAGAGATGTGATCTTACTTTGAAAAAGAAATGCATGTCAAGGGATTCATCAAAAATTCTATTACCAAATATTGAAGAAGACCATCGAATAAAGTTATGTTCAAAATAAGCTCAAATCATGTATCGATAGTATATATCAAATAAATGCTTATATCGTCAAAAAATGAAATCAAATACATAGAAAGAATTTAAAAAGTAATGACTTACTGAATAACATGAAATGGTAGTCATTATTCAATGGGAACGATGCTTTGATTCAATGTGCACTCAAATGTGATTAATTATTGTGATAGTCAAGCAATGAATGACTATAAAAGATATCTCTGTATTACCAATACATACAAGAATGAGAAACTAAATCGTTGGCAATGATATTGAGTAAAACACATTATACACATTCTTTGGCGCATATTCTATGGGTTTCTCTTATTTTTCTTTCAAAGGAGAATATTGTAAATAGATTTTTGTAAACATTACTTCTGCTAAATTAAAATATTTCAGCGTTTCGTTCATAAGAAATGCTTTATTCACCAAAAATCTATTCTTAAAGATTTTAAAAGAGCTGACTTATAGAGAAAATTTTCATTTATTTAAGCTTCTCATACACTGGTATTAATAATAAAGTAAAACATTTGACGTTTTCCATTACGCCATATAAATATTTCATAAACTTGAGTCTCACTTTGACTTAGAATTAGTGCTAACTTTGCTGCGAGTAATTAAAACCTGTCTCAAAAAGAATAATTTTTCAAATTTGTATTATCCCTAACTTTAAAAATAGATTTGCTTTAAATACGTTAAAAGAATCCAATAGATTATAATATTATTTTTAAAAAATACAAATATATAGACAACGAAATTCAAATTCTTTCTTTTATTAGTAAAACATTTCATTTATTTTACATAAATATTTTACAAACATATCTGATATAAATATAGTATATTTTTAAAAATAAACTTAAACCAAAATTCAACAAAATTCATAGGTATTTTGTTGAATGTTTGAGAAATACTTGTTTCGGATCATTTATTTAACAATTCGGAAGACGAATAAATTATTTGTGGTTATATTTCTTTTTTTATAATAAGATGAAGGACAGAAAGGTCAGAAATAGTGCTCAATAAGGCTTAACAGTATAAAACATAATCTGCATAATAACGCACAAGTTTTGTATGCATATCCGTGACTATGCACGCAAATACTGGCCAATATAAAACAGAACCAATTACATATTGAGGATCAGTATACCCTAAAAGGTGCATTTTCCCGAAAAGTGACCAGTGGCCGAGTTAGCAAAGTATAGG
>JAQGAM010000876.1:0-10899 GCA_034697665.1 Nanhermannia comitalis
GGTACGTTTCATAAGTCAGTGCAATTGGGGTCTTTAAGCAATTTTTTAAATTTTTACATGAATTTAAGCCAATGCACCGCTCCATTTGATTCGACCACTACTTTATTATGTAAATTTGAAAAATAACGCGAATTCGGCAAACATTGGACAAAATAATTCTTCAGCCCCCAGGTATTCGACATAACGGTATGCCATTTCCCCTAAAACTTTATTATCTAGACTAACTGTGTGATATGTCAAATTGAATCAGATCTCACCATGTCTTAAAAGTTGGCTACTTCTTCATCTGTGGCCAGCGATCAGAGGCTTGTTTTCGGGTCGTGGCCTTCATGTCTTAGGCCAAGCTTTTTTTCTTTGATCGCCCCCATATCACACCAACTTACCTCCCAAAATCATAACGACCTCATTGAGACACCGATTTAGCGTGAATTCTTTCCTCAAATTCGGCTTTCATGACATGATAATCTCCAATTTCAAATTTGATTAAAAAAGTAAAACTTATAAGATTTAATTGATTCAGACGAGTGACTCAAAAGACTTGAAACTCCACATATCCTCATGAAAAAAGACGAAGATTAAGAATATTCACTTAAAATTTCCCTAAGTTTTATAGTTTGCTATTACACGAGCTTATCAAACGCCCCTTTAGGATACACAACTTTTCTTTAGATTAAATTCAATTTGATTTCCTAATTCCGGATCATTAAAATTACCGATAATAGAAAAGAGTTGCGCGGAACTTTCAGGTCAAAAGACGAACAGTTCAGGCCAAACGCCAAAGTTTTTACTTAACTTACCTTAAAATCACTTAAACCGTTAAATATACTCTGAAAGCTTGAATGCAAACTTGAACTTAAGCAAAAAGTGATCTTACTTTATCTGTAGGATACATCAGAATGTTGACAAATATGTTAAAATTTGAATTGAATAAAATTCACAACTTTTTATTCATAATTACTGATTCTTGAGAATCATTTTAGAACAATCATTACAATTATTAAGATAAAATTTTATATGAGTATAGGAAAATTTAAAATCTAGTAAAAGTTGGTATAAAATATTTTAAGATTAGTTTATATCAAATCATATTTGATCACAAAGAAGTGCAAACATATGAGGAGGACATCCACTTTGACAGCAAAGTATTGCTAAGTCTTCTGCTTCGTATGATCCTAAATTAAGTGAATATAATTAACACAAATTTAATAAATGAAAGGACTTCGACTCACTTTTCATTGTATAGAAATTTTTGGCGATACGAGATTTCGAAGGAAAGTTATATTTGCTCCGCTTGAAGAAAGTACAGGCTCTGTGGACTACGGTTTGCAATTGACGGCTATCACAAACAGTTATAGTAATGTTGGAGTTGCATAAACTCGACATTAATAAAAGATATCCAAGTATTAAAATACAATTCATTATGCAATTTTTTATTTATATGATAACCAATCAAATAAGGGTTAAGATTTGCTAAAAATTAAAATCTGTGATTTAAAAAACAAAACTCAGAAGAGTAAGAATTATTAGAATAAAATCAATGTTTATTAATTAAATTTAATTAACAGTAACTTTTGAAAAGGTTTTGTTTCACTTAAACACATAACTTAAATAAAAACGCAGAGCTTTTCAAAAATGAATTCTATACCCTATGATTTTATATGAGGATAGGATCTCCTGAGAGGATACTATTCTCAATGAATTACAATCTTATATAATTATTGAGATGGGTCTTATATAATCTGAATAGGATATGTTGAAAAATTATTGTTCAACACTAATTAACCGTTATTTCTAACATAATTACTTTTTCATTTTACTTATTAACACCTTAATACTCAATCTATTATTTTGTTTGTGTTAATGGTCTCTATAGTGGCGGTCGAATTGCACGAACTTGGGTTCGACACCTTTATAATGGCACTGACCTTTTATTACCCGTAGTATATAAAAATTTAGACTCGTGAATGACTAAAATGTGATTTAATAAATATTTAGAAGGAATGCAAATCAATTTCAAACAAAAGAAATATTAGAAGCAAAAAGTGCGAAATGAAAGCTTCCGTTTATAAGCCATTTTAATATAAATTCTTGGAAAATCATAGCAAACAGGAATGCATGCAAAAAACGAAAAAAGTTGTTTGTCCACTAATCTAACTATAATTTATTATATTGATTTATTTGGTTATTGATATTTGGTTCTACTTTTAAAATATTAATCAATTTGTCTAAGGACATATTTATCAAGAGTTTACTGGTATGACATACAATTAAAAATTTGATAAAATTCAAATGTGTAGGTATTCACAATATGGTTCTATATTTTACTCAAAACATTTTCGTATTCTTGAGACTTAAGTTTCATATTTATAGATTTGAGAAATACCTTTCTCATATCATAAACATATTTCTTAAAATTTAATTTCATTGGAAATAAGCTTCAAAAAGTAATAGCTAGTGTTGAAAAATTTCTAAAAACATAAAAACTATAAAAATAAGTTAATGACTGAAATTTTTTTTCTTAAAAATAGAAATGGACCTCAAAAGCATGAAGAAATTCTTGCATTTTGAAAATAGAGTGCTTTAAAACATTTTATTATTATTATTATTATTATTAATTATAGATGTATTCAATCTTTTATAAGCTATTAATTGTAACATATCGCTTGAGATTTACACAATTTTTATTTCAATGATATATAGAATAATGATTAAATTATAACGAACTTCATTAAATTGAATTAAAAATTTATCGTCAAGCAGAAATGTTTTGAGCAATACCATTGTTTTGAACATGCGTTCAGACGGTTTTTATTATTATCAGACTTTCATAAATCAGGAGACTATAAAAAATAGTATTGTTTTTTGATGAGAACAAATCTAATGAAAAAATTTCGATTATATACGGTGTTTCACTATTCGCTTTAATACAAAATTGTTTTGCTTAAAAATCTGTGCTTATTCCCTTTTATATAATTGATGAAAAATGCTCACAAGTTATTACTAATTTATATTAAGCATGCAATATATTAATATCTGTACTCTGTATATTAAGTGTATTACAGAACATCTATAGAATAATTTTTTGCAACACTATTTAACACTGTAATAGTACAATATTATTTGGGTTTACAATTGAAAAGTTATAATCGCTGTACTGCATAATTAAGAACATAAACTTTAATAATTTAGTATTTAAACAATTAATTAATTATAATATATTATTTACATTACATTTTCTTTATGGTATTTTTTAAATACTAACTATACTATATAAAGGGTGTTTCACCGGATAGTGACGATTTAAAATGTATGAAACTTTTTTATTAGCAAATATATATTCACAAATTATACATCAAATTAAGCTAAAAATGATTTTTTATCATTTAATCAAATTCGAGTAAACAATACATTCGGGTCCAGAGCTATTATATTTATATTCAGAAATCTATATTTACAAATTTATACAAAATTTAAACCTATTTTTTCAATAATTTTTCAAGTCTAAAATCAGTAGTTAAACGACTCGAAACACTCAAAAATATTTATTAATTTTACTTAAGAACAAAACAAATTTTTTTTATAATGGTATGTAAAATTACAATTCACTTGATATCAATATAAGGATGACAGAAAATCTTAATCCTTTCAGAAAACAATTAATTGATTACTATTTTGATAATTTATTTCTTTGTTTTATTATTGTGTTGTCCTTTATTTGTAATATTAAACCCATAGATCCCTAAATAAATTTAGCAGAATCTGCAATTTTAAGCTTTCTGTGATAAATAAAGATTAATTTATTGAACTGTTAAATGATTTTTTGTGGTATTGTTTTATCCTTCAAATAAATTGTATCAACACTTTTATTTCAAGTATGAAAATAACATTAATCATTTGATTACAAAATTCAGTTAAATTCATTTTTATAAAAAGATTATTTTCAAGCAAAATAATATTCATAACTCCAGAATAATAAATAAGGGATTCAATAAAAATGCAATTTATCAATAGTTAAACAGCTTTGAAGCAAATATTGAAGCTTCTGATGAGCAGAAAATAATTATAAGTTATAACAACTTATACAGTGATTTATATAATATTTTTTGCAATTTATTATCAATAATTTATATAGTGTTACAATGCAATGCAATCAGCTCTACACTGCAACCTTCCTCACAACATTTTCTTGCCAGTTCAGGTGCCGGGTCTAACTCGAGTTCATTAGATGTATCGCCTGTTGAATTGAAAATTAAGATTAATGATAAAGAAAGTGATAAATTAATACAATAGTTGTTACGCTGTAAGCGAAAGGATCCGTGTTGGTAGAGAATAGAGGAATGCCTTTGTCTTTTACCATAGAATGTACATGTTCTTTGATAAAGTTGTAAGAATTGTCTGGCATCACAAACTCTTGTTGTTACGTGAAGTGATGGACGAGCGAAGACGCACTCCAAATCGCAACTCAGATAAACTGTGCCGAAAGCCAATAAGAAGAATGAAAATTTCATGACTTGTCAAACGTGACGCCAATCGAATAAATTAATAAAAATGCAGATTTTTTAGATATTCTATTTCAGAAGTTTTAAAGTTTGAAGCATTTTTCAAAAACCAATGCACACGACGTTTTCCTGCACTCATATATGTATAAAGAATTATTTACGACTCAATTTATATTAAGCAAAATCACGCAAAGTATGTAATGTTAATGGCTTATAAACACAATAGCAATGAAAAATTACTTTAAATCTTTGCACTTAATACTAAATTAGATCAATTGCTAATATTTAGTTGAAATTTTTCTAGTTTTTGTCAACAGGCTATTAATAACAGTTCCTTTAACACATCCAGGATTGACTAATTATTTAATAATAAACAAACAATAACTTATAAATTGAGTCAATTTTCTGAAATAATTAATTAATATCTGAATTGCACTATAAATGACGTAATAATCAGCATCACCAACCACTAATTAAAAGGCACAAAAATTTTCAGAACATTTCAATTGAGAATAAGTTGCACATATGTTTGCGATTTCCTTTCCGAGCATTCTTTAAATTAATTTATAACGGATTCAAACTAAAAATATTTTCGCAGCTCACTGCACAAAAGCAGAGAACAATTTTGTTTACCTTTGAATTGGAAAAATTAGGTTATTTTTATCGTTACTATGTGTCTGACTAAAATGAATTTTGGGATAATGCTAATGTACAGCAGTTTTTTATTAATCAAAGTGTGACCTGAATTCTTTTATTAGTTCGTAATTTGCTTTAAAAATAAAGAAATTATTTAATACAATGCTTACAAACTAAATAAAGTGTTATATAAGAAAAATTTAGCCTTATGTCTAAAATTACAATATACAGGCATATGTTATACACTAAAACATACCTTCACTACAGTACATTGTGTATATCAATATGCAGGTATAAAATAGTTAATGAGCAAAAAAAATTTGTTACAAAACTCAAGAATTTGCTTTGATTGCATCACAAAACAATTGTTGTAAATAATAACTAGAATTGGAACTTATGGTCACAGTGTCAACTTTTCAATGAGACCGCATTTTTTACTATTGACCAAGTTTAGAAACAGTTTGTTAAGGAAAATATGCGTAATAGTCGAAGCTGGAATGTTGGAACTCATGATAAATGTAATTCTTAAAAAGTATTACTTTATTCTTATTTCACTATATGGAAACAGTTTTTCAATTATGTCATATATCGCAGAGATTCAGAAATGCTTTCGAAAATGAATTGTAATGTGCAGAATCAGTGTAAACACAAATATTTTAAAACTATATGATGACCAAAAAACTAAATTATGGTTTAGTATTTTGCAATTTTTTAGAAATACATATTTCCAAAACATCCAAATTGCTTAACAGCCGAAATACTGTAAATCTAGAAAGGATTAGGATTGAGAAAAACTAATTCTTTAGGCTAAATTTTACCGAATGAATGATAAAATGTTATTCCGTGACAGAAAAATTATTTGAATATAAATAATGTTTCACGCACATAACCCATTGGTTATACTGTATATTACTACAGTGTTATTATAATTACATGCAGTAAATATATTATATAATTTTTTAATGAATTTCCCATCTAGTCTTGTGATAATGCATTAGTGCAGTATTTTGTTTATATGCTAAACGTGTAAATCTGGTGTAAATGTCTACAAACAAGTTTATTAATTAAAATCATTCAAAACTTATTTTAAGATAGAATTAAATTTTATTTGAAAAAACATTTTCTAATATACACACTTTGACAGAAATCGATTCAATTTCGTAAAAATTTTTGTTGTATACAAAAGAATAGTTTTTATTCTTATATTGAAGATAGTTTCCACACTTTTTAAATTGATAAAAATTATTCGATATTTAACTAATTTGTAGTTATATATAATATGATATATATTTAAACACCTTAATAACTTAAATGAGCATCAGTTTAATTATAATATTTAATCAGAGTTAACTCTAAATTAGGTTAAGGAGTTTGTGCTGTCTCTAAACCTAATCAAGTTTTCAGCATTCTATTAGCAAATTAAAAAAAACTAATTTAGCGAAACTGAATTAGTTTATTGATTGGTATAACACTGCTTTTCTTTATTGAACTAAATAGTTATATTTTATACTATGAGCTGAGGAGCAGAGATCAAACATATCGCAGTTGAAAGTACTGTAAACAAACTAAATAAAATCAAACAAAGTCTATCGATAACAGTTGCGGCAAATTTCCATTCAGCTATTAATTCTCTGATATCATCCTCTCTTCGCATACGATTAGTAATAAAACGCATTTCAGACAAGATTTCGATAGTTTTTCTCTTTTGCAAATTCAATGTATTGAGTGTGGCATAACTTTGTGAGGGCGACTCATTTAAATAGTCTAATGAAAGCGGCTCATTATCGCTGAGTAGATGATGATTGTTATGCTGATAGTTTTGATCTTTAAATTGATCTTTTAAGTGATTGCAATGACTGGTATTTGATAAGGCATTTATGTGACAGTTTGTAGTGAAAGGATCGTTGACCCCATTAATTGTTGAGTCGCATTCTTTTAATCTGGACTCTTCTTCAAAGCAATAATAATTATCAAATAAATTGGATTGTGTTTTGCAATTATCGTGTATTTCGAAGTCTTTGTCGTCCTTTTGTTTTGGAGCATTAAGTTTACAAACAGCTCTATTTTTGCCAACAGATGCAGTGATACGTCGCGGTGGTTTAATTCCATGCCTGTCCATTCGTAAAATCCACGGCAACCACTCCAACATTATAGCTTTCATCTAAATCAATAAAAGCAATATAAATATATGCCTATGTTATAAACATTTTATTGATATGTGCAATAAAGTTTGCCCACTATTTCGACTAAATTATCATTATTGTGCTTTGATATCAATTTGAACAACAGTTTTCTTTACCAAATAATTCATTTCATGAGTTGCTCCAGTCCTGTGATGGAAGTTCAAGACAACGACAGTCATCACAACAGAAAATGCTACCATAACCATAATTGAGGCAAAATATGCAGCTTTGTATACAAGAATTAGATTAGACTACCATTAGATTTACAGAATGAGTGCAAATTTAAATGTGAAATCAAATTTTCAAAGCTATATATTATCTCTAATACTTCAGTAGAAATTTAGGATCTGATTAATCCAAATTCATATTAAATTATTTATAAAATTTTTAAATCCTTATAAAGATACTTAAAGTAAAATGAAAATTAGTTCATACCTATTATTGATATTGATTCTGAAGTGGCTGTTAAGAGAGAAAAACAGAAAAACTATTGTTAATTGGAGGTTAAGAATCGTATTATATTCTAATGAACTTTATGTACTACAAATTTTTCAAACTAATAATGAAATTTAGATTATCTATAAATGAAAAAAATGAATGAATAGTCATGTTATAACGAAAAGCTTTTAAGAAATGGTCATTTTTTAAAATTTCAAGTATTACCTAATGAATTAGCATTATATGTGCATTAAAAATGTTGGCCAACTTAAAAAAAATGTTAGGTTACAGCTACAAATTTAAGTTATGCAATTTAACCAAAAATACAGTAGTTTGTTGGAAAAGTAAGGGACGAGATGTACATATTCTAAAATAACTTAATGAAAAAGCAATGAGTTCTTAAACGCATGTCTTCTGCATCTTTCTGGAGTTATGTTGATATCAGATAACTTAAATTCTACAGCTGTACAGCCGTACAGTCGTATAGATACAGAATATATTGTGAAAGGAGTATAATTTCACAAATGGATTGAAATATCTTTTATGGAAAAATTCTAGTTATATTTCCGAATATTTAGGTTTTTAAAATTTAGGTCAAATATTTTGTCACATTATATTTGAAATCAATTTACATTAATTTGAACCCAAGACATATTACACCTGATTATTACTTATTAAATCATGAAAACTAATGACTTTCATTTGTTAGTAATAATAAAGAGAACAAATGCCTGAACTATTCACACCTGTAAAAAGATAAATAACTCAAAATGGAAAAAGAACCCTATTTTCAGATCCTAAGATTGATAGACTGTTTGGTTCAATTGAAAAGGAGATTCTTAACAGAGTTCAATCGGTTACATAGAAATAAGTTAAATCCAAGAAAATCTTGCAATGCGTAGGAATGAAATACAAGGAATGATGCATTAGTTCATATATATTCTTATACTTATAAGATATGACATAGAGTTAATTGATTAACTTAGTAAAAAACGTATAAGAAAGTCATTTTATTCAAATTGATAAGAGAACTAACATTCAGTCACATAATGATAAGAATAAAAACTTGTAAGTAATTGCTTAAAGTTTAGATCATATCATATAAATAAACTTGATTTATAAGTATTCAAACTTTAGCTATTCGTATATTTTCCTGAATGATAAATAATTAATATAACTCTGATATAACTGACTAAACAAGTCTCCAAAAAATGATTTACTGGAGTATGAAATTATTAAATTAACAGTGAATATAATAAATCTTGTATTTTACTTAATTCATTGTTTAGCATTAATTGATGGCACAGTTCTCTCTTTATGCACTGTACAACTTTCTACTGTATTAATATTCTATTTTTTTATTCCCGAAAAGTGAAAAAATCAGCATTTCTTTTGATTGATGAACAAATATAGAAAATTGTTTCGCTTATTACAGAAAAACGCCAGAATCGCAGTTAGAGTATTTTTGTTTTATTTTTTGAAGACAATAAATATAACTATTTTCTCGAGAGACAACTTGAATAGCAATAATGATGCGAACAATGATTTACTCTTGGGATTTGTGGGCAGTTTAACATCAAACTAAAGTTTTGCTGATTCTCATTCTGACACTCGAAAAAAATGAAAATTAAAAAAAATAATAAATGGATTTCATATCAAGAATAAAAACTGTTGAGTCCAAGTGGGTTCCGAAGAAGATATTTTATTTTTCAGTTGTCTGTTATGTATTGCAGTTTTGATTAGAATTTAGTTTAAGCTTTTCATCGATTTGATGCCATACACTTATATTAGTGTTATAAGCATTAGCTCATAATTTGACGATTAATGACATCTTTCTCGCTCAGATCAAGCGAATAACACCCTTTTCTCATAATAGCGCTTAACACGCAGTACAGAAGTAAAGGAACAACAATTGTATTGCTGTAAAAAAATTATTAAATCTGATGATAACTTAGAAACATATAAATTTGGAGCTTTTGACTCACAACACATTTATCTTTCTCTTAATCATTGGAATGCATTAAATTACATGAATATTAAAATTTTATTACTAAACTATATTATAATATTTATTATTATCCTTTAATTCAATTCTAAAAAAAGATTACATTTTTATAAAGTTCCCAATATTTAGAGTGTTCTAAAAAAATCTGTACAATAACGATAAGAATATTCATAAAATCACGTAAATATAGCCATTAAAACTCAGTCAACTGAATAAATCTGTTGGCCAATAGTGAAGGATTGAAATGAATCTATTTTTCAATAAGATATCTTCAAAAATAGTCAATAGAAAAGATGCAATAAAATAATAAAATGAAGACATACAATAGTTCGGTAAGAATTTAAATTCTTTAAAACTCAGAGACTATATGCAAATTGCTTCTTATCAACTAATTCAATAATTAGATAATCAAAAAATCAGATTTGATTTTAATCTAATGAGAGTTCGTTTAAAAATCAATAGATTATAGAATAAGCGCATACCTGGAAGTATTTTACCCAATTGTACTAAAAAGACCTGGAATTAAAAATAAATGAGTGCTTTAATGAAATAAATATAATATGTATGAAAATTGAGTAATTTGTTACAGTCATTGACAGCAATATAGTAACGCCTAATTGTAATTTTTCTCCTGAATCCGGTGGTAATGAGAATCCAAGTAATGTCATTGAAGACAAGATAACACACGGAATTATTAAATTAAAGCCATAATAAAGTGTTCGCCTTTTAATATGAATTGTAAATGTGATGTCAACATATGGTTCCGGACAACATTCATAATAAAGCTGTTGATTAGTAAGGAAAGTGATTTTATTCAAAATGATAAGAGGACTAACATTGAGTCAAATTATAATAAGAATAAAAACTTGTGAGTAATGGCTTAAAGTTTAGATCATATAATATCAATACCAAAGTGCGTTTCGCGGGTGCGCCTGAAGCAAAACATTGGAACATTAGTCGAATGGAATAGAGTTATGAGAGTCTTACCAACTAATACCCATTCGCCATTTGGAAGGAACGGTGAAAGATCGCCGCCTTCATCCCCTGATAACTGAAGATCTAACGAAAATCCATCATATCTGAAAACATATTGCAATACTTCTGAGTATATCTTTAGTCATATTGATTTCAAAGGTCA
>JAQGAM010000877.1:0-10897 GCA_034697665.1 Nanhermannia comitalis
TAATTATTATAAATAAATTGATTGATCATTCATTTTCGGGTCCACTTTTCCGTTAGGATCGCGGAGTTAAACACCGAAGGAGTCCACGCCATTGATTGCAATCTTCCGCCACGGATGTTATATCGGCCCAGGTTGTCAGGAACAGTCTCTCAGAACAGATATGGGACACCTGGTCCTTCCATCTTCTAGGAGGACGACTTATAAATAAATAAAATAAAATAATTTTTTATGCAGATACCAAACTTTCCATTGATTATATTAAATGTAAGTAAGCTTTATAAATCTGTTAGTAATAAATGTAATATTTTATTTTTTATTTAAAATTTGACTTACATTTCAATTTCTGGTATAAAAAGAAAGAATTTTTTTATCATAGAAACAAAAACATTAGTTAAGCCAAAGAATTAAATGACACAAATTCATCATTTTATATATTTATGTCATATTTTACTACAATTTCTTGTATGTTATGAAACGTTCTGATAAATCATTTAATCATTTAATTTAATTTTGAACTTTATTTTTAACAATCTTTAGAAATAAGTTTAAACTCTTTAATAAGTCTTTAATAAATAAAAAAGTATTTAGTTTTTAATTTATTGCCAAAGCTTTTCGGTCTATATTTAGACCTTCTTCAGGGCTTACGTAAAATAATTAAAAACTTAAATATGATTTTCAATCTATAGAATGATAGCATACCTTTTCAAAAATTAAAATTGAGTTAACGTTCAATTAATTGACTAAATTGTTGTCTAAAAATAATAAGTGATAATCAAAATAAATAAGTTTTTAAAATCAACCTTAATCTGAAACTTGAAGAGTTACTCAAATGAACCTCTCATTATCCAAAACCTTAGTATAAATGAAATCTCGAAATAGGTATCATACATATTAAGTTAAATTTAGTAGAAAATAAATTAATTGTGTGTTAAAAATAATTCTAAGCAATCATAACACTAATGATTTTTTATGTTTTAATTCTTACTATATTTCTATTAAAATTATACTGAATTTGAGACAATTATTTTATGTTTACATATATTATAAATAAATGAACCCAATTATGAATATAAAAACAATTTCTCACATAAATTCTGCTTAAAGTACTCGCTGTTCAAACATTTAACAACTGAATGATCGCTTTCGTATTCGTAATAAACTTAAATAGATATCGAATAATAATAATAATTATAATACAACTCATCTGATAAGAGTTTAGATTCAAAATTGACTGAAGAGTGATGTGTTGCCAAAACTTTTTAGCTAAAAAATATTCGATAATAGACTCACTTTAAATATTAGCAAAATTCCGTATTTTTGTTCTCTAAAAAATATGTGCAAAACATTTTGTTATAAATGTTGTTCAATATCTTCTGCCTGAAGATAATCTTGACTTTGGGTCAATTGCTTTTCTGGCTCTGGATTTTGTGGCTCTGATTGATGGCTAGTCTGGTCAGGCTTTATAACCGGTGGTAACATAAACTGTTTGGCGAGTAATTGTTGATTTAGGGTCTGTTGTATTAGCTGGGCTTCGGGTGACATTCGTCTTATATAAAGTTAGAAATGAGTTTAATTTCAATAGATTATACATAGATTGAGTTTAATCTAATGATTAGTATACCTCGTGTGCCTCTTATAAAAATTATATCCGTCTCCAGCGTTTTGATCAGTTGACATATAAAATGGGAACGAATATAATTTTTTGAATGTAAACACTGGTGTTGTTCCTGATTGAGCGAATGAATCGCCTTTAGATTGCAAAGACTGTGCCTCATGATCGCCCTGAGGGCTCAATCCCGCTGAACGAACAAATTGGTCCAACACTTGATTGAAGTCCATTGTTCCTGGAGATGAACCATAAGATTGCGGTGTGAAAGTAGCCGGAGGTGTATAAGAGGGATATTGAGCAGAGGCTGCAGCGACCGGATATGCAGGATAGCTTTGATAACCATTTTGGAAATAATTAGGAGTATATGAAAGACCATGATATGGATATGGGTATGCATATGATGGGTAGGATGACGACGCCTGACCGTATGATCCATATGAATAAGGCTGATTCGCTTGAGCTGTTCCTTGAAAGCCCTGTTAAGCAAATTATATTTAAAGATTTAATATTTAGATAAAAACAAAATCCATTTTTTAAGCGCTAAAAAACTTGGCAGAAAAATGACCAAAAGCTCTATTTTCTCAAAAGTATTACTCAAAAATGGAAATCATTGTTATGAGATCTTATTTTAAGTTTATTACAAACAGATTACAAAGAGTTATTGATTAATGTTCTTATTTATGGTTTTAAAATTTGTTTAAAGACTATTTTTTATAAACTAGAATGCAATGAAAAAGTTTTATAGAGTTTTTTGAAATCCTAAATAAGCATGAAGTGCGAAAACTATTATATTACAGGATAAGTATAAAAGTTAAGCCTTAAGGCATTGGTTGGTATTCGACTGAACTAGTTATGCAATGTTAAGGCCACTAAATATATTCGTGTCACTCAAATAAACGTAGTTTAATAATACTACGTATGTGCTGTACTTATTTAGATTGTATGACACACAAGAATTATTGCTGTGACTGCTGCACACTCTTGAAAAAATAATCAACGATTCAATTTTTAGAAAATATTATAATGGAAATAAACTTTTATCGACTCATCACTCCTATTGTGAAGCTATTATTAGTCTTACATAAGTCTATATAAATAAATTTTTTCAATTAATTCATCATTTTTATAGCACAAGCAGAACTACAACTATTCTAATAGTCTAAAACTTTTAACATATAATATTTATTATAAGCGCTTAAACTTTATTTTGATCTTTATTATAAACTATTTGATTAATTTACTGAATAACGCGTATAAGTACTGCATTTATTTATTAAGACCTATGATTAAAATCTTATTATCAAAAGTAACGGGTAATAAATTGATTAAATGATATGCAAATTAGTTTTTTTATTGAAATAAAAAGATTAAATAATTCAATAAATGTGATGAGTGCTTACAGTTTGCTTTCTTCTACCGGTAAACCATCTTTTAAGTATATTACCGATGCTTCGGGTTGGCCTCACTAGAACTGCTTGAGATGAGATTTCACTGCTCACAAGTGTGAGAGGAATTATTAATAATATAGCCGATGACACAAATATCTGAAATTAAAGAGTTAAGTGAACTGATTATCTCAGCGAAAATATTCTTCCAATGATTAATTGTGAGACAATTCGATAAGAATTATAATTTTGCCTCAATTAATGGCTTACTTAAGTTATCTTAAAATTAATGTATCTGTAAAATGATATTTTAGCTCAATTTCAAATTTTGGTCACCTCTATAAATAAAGTTATTTAAAAATTATTTTAATGAACTTAAGAAAAAACTTGATATTAAGTACTTTTTTAATGTATAATATGATCACAGGATTTATTTTCAAAATGAAGAGAAGATAAGTTAAAATGTTATTAAAAAAAATAATTTCTAGAAATTTCTACTATTGTATGTCTCTTTGAATTTTGAAGCTCTCTTACGTTAGAAAAAGTTTTCATTTTATAATTTAAAGCTTAAAATAGTTGAATATATGTCAGCGTTTAATAGTTATAAAAGTTTTATAATAATTCTAAGATTATTTCAGAGGTCTCTTAAATAGTTTAAATAGTGGTTTCAATATTTGCAAGTCTACTAAAAATAAAAGTTCATTTGAGATGAATTAAACCAAAATTTAAAGTAAAGCCAAAACTTTGAGAACAATAACCAAAATTAAAGATAAAATTAAATAACAATAATACTGAAGACAATATACTCAAAACTCACCGCTTTAACGCTAAGCATCATTTTAATAATAAATAAATCGATAGACACCTAATTAAATAAATAAAACGAATTGTATAATCGCACAGTTTTCCGTAAAATAGCAACACAACAATCCTGACAGCATCCGAATTCAAGATCAAACTTGAATAGTGCGTAACATTAGCATTGACTGTAAGACTCTTGTAAATTATTCTGACGCTGCAGTTTCCTTGACCTCAAACCTGTTCAGGACCGCTTCCGTTTGCAAAACTATAACATTATGCGTGAAGTCCCCTCCCTTCGACCCCACCAGAAATGAAGTTACTGTTACCAATATCTTTGCAGAAATCCCAGTAACCTATTATAGAAACATTTACTTTATATAATGTATATACGAATCAGCACATGTTTGTGCGGCTCTTTTAATGCATAATTGGCATAAACTATTAGTGATAATGCTTTACCTCTTTGTTTAACGTCTGTAAACTCACATTTGTTTTATATTAAACTAAATTAAATGCTAATTAATAAAAATATAATCTCATATAACTCCTACTCTTTCTAAAAGTTTAGTTTTACTTTAGGTTAAGTTATATTTTAGGATCCAGTGATTTATTTAAGTTGAAAATAATGGTTTTACAAATGCATTTATGTAAATGAATCGTTTTTTAAACTGTTCTTTCATTTATTATAAGTAGAACAAGAAATTATAGGGACTTTCCTGTCTTTTTACTCAAGTTTAATCATTGGGAGCTTGAAATAAGTGCTTCAGCTACAGTACAAGTAGCAGAAAGAGGTACTAAACAATATATTTTGAATTTCTGATTTGCAAGATTTTACGGGTTTTCATATTTGCCGACAGATTTGACAAATTTTCAATTGATTTGTCCCGATTTAGGAGTTTTACCTCAATTAATAATGGAATTCAAACAAAATTGTTAAAAAAACATGAGAAATGTTGGTTAAGTTTGTCAAAGAGTCCTGTTTTAGAAACAAAACTTTTTTTTTGTAATAAATATGATTTCGATTAGTGATTGAAAAAGTAGTACTATTACCGGTGGACCGGTACTGGTATTCTGAAAATTTAGAGGTAATGGACCGGTAATGGTATTCATTTTAGCTTTTGCTCCGGTAATGGACCGGTATTGGTAAAATTTTTTGTGTTTTTTCAATCACTAATTTCGATTATTGTTTGCTCACAAAACATAAAATATTTGTCACAGTTGGTATCGAATATTTTTTTTATTATAAAAAATTGACTTAAGTTTCTCACCAGTTTAAGATGCAGATAAGTTTTCAGTGCAATAAAGAATTATTCGTTAATAGTCTAAACTCTATTTTCTATAGAATTGATTAAAATATTGAACTTTTGAATTAATATTAAAAATTTAGAAAAAAACTCGATTTGTCGTGTTTTAAAACCTATTTCATCGTTTTTAGCTCTCAATTCCTTATCATTTTGAGCACATTTAATTCCCAAAATTTTTTTTCTCTGCTTATAAGTGAAACCTATCTTAAGATAAACTTAATATTGTTACTGGTATTTAATTAAATGAAATAAGCAAAGTTTCAAGAAATTAATGTTATAAATATTCTAACGCTAATTGTGGATTATATAAGTTCAACTCATTAAAACATGAGTACTCATGTACAAATTTTTAATATTTATGCTGTAATTAATTATACTGTATTTTTTATGTTTTCATGCAGTTAATCAAGATATCAGATGAATTATATATATATTTGAGTCCACTTTTAACTGTACTAAAGTTACTACAATATATGGCTATAAGAGACTATTCAAATAGTAGTTGTTATAAAACAGGACTCAGAATTGAATAAATAAATCTGATTGAGTTGAATTGTATTTCCAAAATAATACTGATTACTAAAATAAAAATAATAATAAAATTGTACGACTTTTGATTGACATAAAACAATAATTCCCAAACTTGGTTTTGCGGATCATAAGTGATCCGTAAAAATGTGATTTAAACATTAAGTCTTTGAGAGTTTTAACAACTTGATTGTACTGTCGATCTGTGACCAAAAAAATAAGTTTGGGAACCAAAACAATTCATCCAATTGATGAAAATGATAGGATAATTTTCTATAAGACTATAAAGATTATATGGGAGTCAGAATAGCTCAGTACAAATGCTAATGATTTATGATTGAACGGTCTTGATTTCAAACCACTGCACTTCTTTTAATAGTAATGTGCTGGTCATATGTTCTTTGTTTTAGCCATGCCATGGCCACAAACAATAGATCAGTAGCATAGCCCACACCGGCACAGGTAAACCTGTAATTATCTCACTCTACAGGTAATTCTGGGCAAAGAGTGAAATCGCTTGTAAAGGAGTTGATTGAAGAAAATACATTTTTAATATTTTATATGATATTTGAGTCAATATTAATAAATTTTTAAAAATGGGAATTGGATCAGAAAAATTTGAAGAGATTTTATATAGAATATTATGAGTTGAAAACAAATTGTTAACAACTAAAAGGTTTGATATTTTTAATAAATGAACTGAAGAGTAATATACCAAACGTATTAATATAAAGTCAATTAGTTTTATAGGCTATTCAAGTAATTCTTCTAAACAAATGATTGAATAACTTAATGTTTACGGGAATTTCTTAATGAATATCTTATTTTCTCTAAAAAGTTTTGGGAATATGTTAAGCCATTAAAACTTTACAGAAAAAATTTCACACAATAATGAAATAAATGTTTTTTTTGTTAATTAATTAAAATAAAGGTTCAAAATTAAAATTCAACACCAATTGTAAACAGCAGAGAAAAGGCTACTTTCAAACTGACAACTCTGGATGTGCTCTGATAACAGGTAATGTTAAATTAAGTACTGCTAGAATACTACTACTTTATAGTAATAATTTGAAAGGTTGTCAAGTGTCAGCTTATATGAAAGAGGCCTCACAAGAAGGTGAAAAATATGCGTTGATGACCGCTATTCTGGTATTAACCACCATAAAGGGAAAACAATAACAATTAAACGAATTACTTGAGATGGAATTTGGATTACAAAATAGTGTGTGTATAAAGATTAAATTTTAAGTCTTGGGATGGGATTGAGGTTAAAAATTCTAGTGTTTCTTAATCACATATATTAGTTATCAAGTGTTTTGCTAATTATAGCTAATCGATTATGTAAGCGAGTGGAAGCGTTTAGGCTCGCAGGCAATTGATATGATATCCATAAATACATGCATTTGAGGGGTTGGAACTTTGAATCAACTTAAAAGGGTTTTTCAAGTCTACCAACTATTATAACTCACTTACTATACAATAGCTATCAGAGTCTCATATTTAATGCATTTGATATAATTAATGCTAATTCTAATAAAGAAATGCTTTTGAGATTTAAAATACACTTTCACTGTTGAAGTTTTTACAATCACTTATCAAACTTGAAATAAGTGTTAGATTGTATTGAAAATGAATTTGAAAATAGTTAATAAATAAAGTTTCAAATGTTTAATCACATTGTTTGTGTGGCACAAAAACTTTTATATTATTTATTTTTTTATTATTATTTTCTATTACAATAACAAAATCTTATTTCTAATAAAATCAAATTTTAATACATTTATACAAAAAATGCCTCAATTTTTGACTTTTTTGGCAAAAATTAAACAGCAGTTCTAAATAGCATTCAATCATACATTCATTACCAATACTACCAATTAGAGTCATCGAAATGATCGTATTTTTGCCAATTTATTACATTTAAAGCCTTATGCAATATTTTAGTAGGCGATGAAGTACTTGTATTGATGTTAATATTATCTGTACTGCTTTGAGATATAGATTGAGTATAACTATAGTTTTTTGGAGAAATATCTTTGTCTTCGGACAGGTTTTGGTTTTCATCATAGTTTTCATAATACTGGTCTTCATTTGCATTATCAAAGTTAGCATTATTAGAATCATTATCCCCATTATCATCAAATGGTTGTGAAATTTTTTGGTCATTCGGGATCTCTGTTGTTGACTCATATAATGGTTTTGTAGCGGATTCTGTTTGTAATCTTGAGCCAAATTTCGGAATTTGCATTTGAGTTATTTCTGGTGGTAATGTATGCGCACCTGATTTGAAATTTAAAACAATATTATCTCTTTTCAAGTTTCGTTTGGAGAAACACATAATTTTCTAAACCAATTTAGTAATCATGTTAAATGTATTAGTCGTACCCGATTCCTAACTTCATAGCGAATGTGTTGTTCAGTTAAATATATTGGTTAGCAATCAATTCATTAAAAGATATTTTCTTCAGTTAAAGTTTGCATTTAATTATATTCAATTTAGTTATAATTTAGCTTAAAATTTAATACAAAAATTAGTACAAAATTAGTTTTAGTTTTAATAATTAGTTAAGAATTGTTAACAAAGTTTATTTAGAATTTGCGTTAATTTAATTATTAGTTAATTACGAAATTAGTATTTAATTATTGGAATATTTAAAGAAACTTTTATCTCAAAAGAGAACAATTATTAATAAATAATATTTAAATAGATATGTATTTTGATAACGTACCCAACTTTGGTTTTGTATTATCACTCGATTCAGTTACCGCTGTTGGGAATGGAGTGACGGTATATGACGATAGAGACAACGGTTCTTTGGGTGATTTTTCTTTAACATCTTTTTCATTTGATTCACTTGATTCTGGAGTGACGGGCAGTTCAAGGGGTTTATATAATGTGGGAATTGTATTGACTGGTGTACTAATGGTAGCGCTATTTTGTGTCTGATAGGGTTGTATTTCGATGTGCTTTTGTTCGACATAATGCCTGTCTCGTGACTGAGTTCGTGGCCTATATTCAGGCCTTTGTTCGAATTTTGGTGATTCACGATTACGTTGATCTCTATCATAATCAAATGGAGGTCTTCTGGGCTGAGCGGGTTGGCTGATCTGTGGCCGATCAGGTCTTAAAGGTTGATAAATTTGTGGCTTAATAGGTGTGAGGGGTTGTTCTGGAGGAAATTCATCATCCCTTTGAACTGGAAGCTCGTCATCATCTTCTGAACTTTGAACGTGTTTCTGTTCTACATGTTGACGATATGGCGGTGAAGGTTCTGGTGGTTTCACTGGCTTTGGTCTTAACTGAGGTGAAATGTCTTGTGGCGGAGGCATTACTTTCGTCATTAAAATAACTGGAGTTCTCATACCTTTATATTCGAAAGAGATGTTTATAAACAATTTATTTGTTTTAACTAAATATTAATATTATTTATTTTACATCATATATGAATAGATTGACTTTAAATCAGTCTTGAATTTAGATGATATTTACTAAACTGAAAGAATATCATATATACTGTAATATTGAGCCAGTAGTGAAAACTATTAACAATCTAACAATTTTGTTCATTTGGGTTCACTTTGAAGTAATGAATAACATGAATAACACATACCTTTATGTGGTTCACGTCCCCCAAAATAAGGCTTTACATCAAGTACTTTAGGATCTAAGCCTTGTGTTGGCCGCTGAGGTCGACTCCTATCTGGAGGACCTTTAGGGCCACCAAAACTTTGCTCATAAGGATCTTTAATAAAGCGATCGTCACTTAAATTTTTATCATCATAATCAACATCAATATGTTGCTGTTGTTGTTCAGGTCCGTACGAGCGATCGTCACCTCTTTGATCAGATTGAAATCTTTTATCTTCCTTCATAAAAATTGGGCCATTGGTTACATAAACCTTTGTGGGCCCTCTCACTCTTTTATCTCTATTATCTCTATTATCTATATCTTGTTTGCCCTGATTTCTATTGAACAGTGGACTGTCTCTATTTGATGGTCCTTTAGTTTTTTGACCATCTTGTCTATCGGTAATAGATGTGTCATATCTTGATCTGTTGATTCCTACATCCTTTTGATCTCTGTCTTCAAATACTGGTTTATTGATCGGATTAATTCTGCGATGTTTTGGGTCACTTCTACCTTCTTCTTGTCTTCTCCTGAATTCATCCAAATCTTCTTCATTGTCGTCATCGAATAGAGGCGGTGGCCGTCCCTTAAAGAAGCCATCCATAGGTCTATTTCTAGGGCCTGTGATATAGATTTAAATAAAACCGAAATAAGTCTTATAAATAATCTTTTATTATTCAGAATATATTGTTTAAGATTAGTTAAGACAGAGGTGAGTAACTAATAATTTATTTATAAAAGATTTAGAACAATATACTGTGTGTAGAATTTCTATTTCCAGAGCTTTGTGGACTCTTCGCCGGACACCAACTTATGATAAAATTATTTTTGAAAAATTACGAATAAACTAAATGGTTTTATTAGTGGGAATATAATTTGTACTCGACTTATATGCATCTATATATTTAACGAAACTTATTTTGTTTAAAGTAATTATACCTGTATTTAAATATAAAATTATAGTATAAATCACTGTTTTCTGTGAGTTTTCTTACAGTTTCAAACTTCAAACAGTAGCTATAGAAAGAAAATTTTTAAAAGTCCCATAAACTTTTTGAAATCGAGTTCAAACCCTAAAACCTAAACTTCTTATGCCCATGTTTTAGTCAAAACTTCTGCCTGGACGGAGAAGTCCAAACCTGGACAATTCAGACCAAACCTGAACATTTAGCATCCGAATACAGAATTTTAAATAAAGAATAGATACAATTGTTAACAATTATTAATATTCATTTTAGGCTCATATTTAGACACATTTCTGAAAATCACTTTAAAAGGTTTTTATTTAAACTGTAAGTAAATTATATGAGCATTTATTTTCCTAAATCATTATCACGAGCATCGAACACGTGCGTCATAAATAATTAAGCAAAAAATTCGCTTAACTAATGATACTTAATGATAAACAGTATCGCCATAAGCGCTCTGTGAGCTTAAGCTTGAATAACAATTTCGAGGATCTCTGAGCTTTGCAGTTCACACTTCAAGTGCTGTAAATCACTAAAAAGCCCAGCTCAAGCCCAGCTCAAGCCCAGCTGCGCTTCAAACAAAGATTAAAAAATAAACTTTAAAACTAATATAATAATTTGGTACAATAGCTAACAGAAATCCATGTAATGACTATTAAGTTTATTGCTTATC
>JAQGAM010000878.1:0-10895 GCA_034697665.1 Nanhermannia comitalis
TCTGTGCTATTTTATGCATAAATTCTGTAAAACTGAATAATATGTTTGTTTTTTTTTATAAAAGTTTGTAATATACTTGACGCTCGCCCGAGCTTACTCACGGCTCGAGCTCGTCAAAAATCAGACGCTCGCCACTGCATCACTGCTTATAGTATATAATTACAAAATTAAAATGAAAGTTATCAGAAAAGACTATCGTGAAAATGACATTATATTAGTAAATTATTTGAAAAATGATTAAAATTTGAGAATATTTTATAATATTTTTTAACTCAATGAAAAAATATTTAATTTATCATTTTCTAAATAAAAAACTGTGACATACCGGGCGACCCATGATATATGCACTGACCATTACATGAGATCACGTAAATGCTATCAAACAGGTTGAATACACGAGCACTGGGCTGATGTATTGTGGTCACTATAGCTATCGGCTCTTTCTGTTGAGTCAATTCCTTTAAAATATTGATTAACTGATAACAAGAAGAACTGTCGAGACCACTGGTCGGCTCATCCAGTATTAAAATGTTAGGCTTTGAGACCAACTCTAAAGCAATCGATATTCTCCTTCTTTGCCCACCACTACAGCGACCTGAGAAGGTCTTTATACACGATTCTAGACATAAAGCGTTGACAACCTTTTGAACGACTTCTTCGTGATTAACATTTTTGGAGCCATTTTTTACTTTAGACGCAAATATAAGCTCCTCTTTTACAGTTAATTTGTCAGTTAAATAGTCGTCCTGTGTAATGATCGCCACTTTGATTTGATTGCAACCTGTTATTCGTATATCTCCTGAAACTCCATTCGTTTGCTTTCCACAAACACATGATAAAAGTGTTGATTTTCCTGCACCTGAAGGGCCCATAATAGCAGTCAATTCAGAGCTTTTGAATGAACCGGTCAGGCATTTAAGTATAACTTTTATAGAAGGAGTTTGACATGGAATACAAGGTACAGATGACTTCACAACAGTATATGACAAGTTCTTCCACGAAAGCTCAAAAACATCACTGACTATTAATTAAAACTTCAATTAATTTTGCGTTCTTTAGTCAATGAATTTAGTAATGAATTCTTTAGTAATTCTTTAGTAATGAATAATGAACGAAATGATTACCTGATTTATTTTTAGGAATTACTTTATTTTTGCACATTTTCTTGATTGGCGGCAATTTCGTGGGATATGTCTTATTAGTGGACAAAGTTTTCACTGATTGAAGAGCTGGTTCCTTGTTTATATTTTCGGTCTTCGCTTTTTTAATAATTTGTTTCACTTTTTCTTTATAATTTAAAGTCAATTCCGGAGATTCTTTATTACCATTTTTCTCACAACTCATGATTTGGTTGTCCATTATTTTTTCATCACTTAGTAAATGATTGTCTTCAAGAGAGTTAGTTCTCGAATGCATTTCTATTTATAATCAAATAAAATTCTAATTTTACTTTTAAATTATGTTTTAATGTCAAAGTCAGGTATTGGTCAAAGTTTAATGAACTGCTGAATATATCATAATCACTTTTTTTTCATAAAACAATCAAGAAATACAATTTAAAATTAAAATTAAAATTTTTTTTGTTCAAAAATATATCAATGTTAGCATTTGAATAATAAAACTGAAATTATATCAACTTTTAAATATTAATTTTTTTATGAGCTATTATAGTATGAAATATGAACTTCAATGCATCTTTTCCATTAATACAGGTATAACGTACTTATGAGACTGCATTAATTTATTTGACTTAATGAGTAAATATCGTGCCGTTTTAGTTAAAAGTATGTGAAGTAGGAAAAAGTTAAACATTAAAAAAAGTTATTTGAGCAAAAGTTAATTTTCTCAGTTATTATTGTATTCATTGAAGTTATGATTAATGATGTGGTACTTAAGTTATATTATTCCTGAACAGTATACGTTTATACATTCGTTAATATTTTTTTTATTTTTTTTAAGTTAAATAATGTGTTTCCCCGAACATATATAAAGCACATAAAGTATTTGATAAACTTGGAGGAAACCTACCTAGCTCACTTTTAGAACATTTTTTTGTATATACAGGTACTTCAGTGAGTAACACACAATAATAAAAAATATTCTTTAAGCAATCAGATTACATATCAGTTAAAATGATATTCAACATATAGTGAGTGATTCAGTGATAACAATGTTATCATAGTTTGATTTAAATAAAGTTAGAAATTTTTGGTTAATATATTTTATTCAATATTTCTTATTAAATATAACAAATTATAATTTATTTTATAGATTAAATCGTTTAATATTTAGTCCGTTACTCAAAAGATTTTATAATAGGAGTCTATGGAACGGCTCATCCGTCGACTCCGAGACCTAATTTTTCTTACTCTACAAGTCATAAGAATCTAAATATGTGTTCCAAAGTTTAGAATTTTTCCTACGGATATCTCCATTACTACCAAATTTTCTTTTTCAATAAATACCTAATGACGAAGAAAGAGTCCGCACCATAAGACGCGTTGAGCACTGGTTCAAAATCAACAGAAGTTACAAGTTTCTTAAGAATGTGTATTAAGTTTCTTGATATGTAACTTATAATTAAATTTTATGAAAACTGATAAACTTGTCAGCGCATAAAATAAAAATTGGAATTTGTTAAGAAAATAAATGCTTGCTTACTAAGGACTTTTTACGCTTTAATTGGTCAAAAAATAGCATTAAAAATTGTTTCTTGAATACTGCTTCTGATTTAATTCTGATTTAAGCTCATTCCTAAACAACTTTTGATTACAACGTATAATTACTCAAAAAAATTGGGTTAAACTAAATGCAGCAATTTAAGGTTTTCCGATAATTTTATTGAATTTTTTGATATAAATTTTTTATTAATCAAGTAAATTCGAAAAATTCGAAAAAATTCGGAGAATCAGTTAAATGCCTCAAAATTAGGACTTTTCGGAAATTTAAAATGCGCTCATTTTTCTCCTTATTTTGTGATCGGTACTCATTTATTAGTTTCCGAACGTTTAGAGTAACAGAGAAAAAGTCGTATTTCCGACAAAGGCCAGGCTCTGGTATTCATTTAAGAAAATTAAAATTTTTATATTTCATAGAATATTACAGAATTTTACATATATTTTGGTAAAATTACACTCAAAAGATTTTTACGCGTAAAAGGGCAACCCTAATTATCACTAGAGCCTTCAGAAACGGGATTTTCCCTATTTTTGTCGGTGTCACAAAATCACCAGGAATAGACTTCAGGACACCAAATATGTCAGAAAAAAACATATTAAAAGTCCCTATTTTTTCTCTATTTTCAAGTTTTAGCCCTATTTTCATGTTTAAGTCCCTAATTTGTTATTTTTAGGCATAAAAACTGGTTTTAACCTTAACGTTCACTCAGATTATGAGATATTTTTAATAAAATTCAAAAAAGATTTATATGGAAGTCATAAGATTCTCAAAAGAAATAAGATTTGGCACCAGCACTGTCAACTTTGTTCAGTCCAAAACTGATTATAAAAATATCAAATGGGTGACTAAATGATATTTACCCAAAGCATAGCTTTAGATACAAAAAAACATTTTCATAGATGAGATAAGGAAAAATCATTTTATTGTTTATACTTAAAGGATATTTGTCTGTACAGCTTAAATAATGAAACTGGGGGCCAAAGGATAATTTTTTATAAGTTTTTATTTTTTGTACTGTAAAAAGCCAATAGGAACGAAGCACTGGATATTTTTTAAAATTGCCAAATTACTGGAGAGTCCAACTGAATTGTGAAGGGCTGGTTACCCTATTTGGCACATTCCAATCATATTAAATAAAGCTTTCATTTATTGAGATACTTCGTCATTTGATTCAAATTACAAGTATTTTAAAATTTTTATCACATTGTAATTTTTCAAAAATATTAGAAAATCTTAAGAAAATCAATAATGGAACTAAAAAATTTATTTTATTTTCCCTATTTTGAGAATTTTATATCCCTATTCCGGCCCTATTTTGCCTGTTTTTAGTCCCTATTCTGGAAGCTCTAGCTATCAAACCTATCAATAGACTTACGTTTTGAGTCATTGGTTTTTTTAAAATTTTAGCACATGTCGAATAAAAAAGCCAGTCTTTATTTAAGCACAATTTTGTTTATTCGATTCAAATTTAATTTCTATAATATTTACATCATTTAAAATTAAGTAAATTTACATATAAGTGAACTTTCTTTAGTTAATAATTTAAATATTACACTGTTTTTCTTATTTAAATACAGTATAAGCCTCTTATGCTTAATCAGTCCAATACATCATTGAAACATTGAAGACAAGGGAAGACATTCATTAAGTTCTGTAATCTCAATAAATATATTTAGAGAACTATTTACGAAACATTGATATCTTTAGAAATATGCTGAAATGGCTCTTTGTGAGGGCTTATGAGTAATCCTTTGTGGGACAACTTTTTCAGATTGCGTTCTTCTTAAACCAAATTTATCCACATATTTAATTGAATTTTGAGTTTCGACATAATTCTTGAGATCAGCATAAGTAAGATTTTGTGGCGGAACTGATTGGAGACATTTGGCTATAACAAAAAAAAAACAATTATTACATCTCAAGTTTTTAATAGTTTATATGAAACTCAAAACATATTAATCTTATTAATAAAGTAATAACAAGAAAACACTTACCCAAACCGTTTCCGATTCTATGCAATAAACTTTGAGTTTTTTGGTCGGAATCAGAATCAATTCCTTTGATTTCAACTTTTTCTTTAATATTAAACTTATTTTTCATTTTGAATTTCATTAAATAACAAATATTTCTCACAAATTGAAAGTATAATCAAATACCACACAGAATGTGTTTCAAACGCTTTGAAGTGCTATATCCTTATAAAATAAAATTTGTCTGACTCTCTCTTTTATACCTATCTTTGATGTATACAATTAAAAGTATTGCATTAATATTTCTAATAATAATTCAATGACATATAACAGGGTTTTATCGGTTACAAAAAATGTGTGATATGTGTCAATATTTCATATAATTGTAATTAAATGTACAGTAACTGACTTATTAGAATGCAATGTTTATTCCTTATCGTAAAACAGCTATTGGTTATAGGATTATTTGTTGTTGATTTATATAAACACTTGACTCAGAATGCATTTTAATCTTAAGTTTTCACAATCACTTTTCGTCTAACAAGTTGTTCCAATTCCAGTATCAATAGATTTTAAGGCATTTTTCAAATAACACAAAAAATTAAATTATATTCACAGATCATCAATAGTGAAGGATATGCGCTAATAAGTTACTTACTGTACTGTATATCAGTTTGAAGTGCATCTCTTGAAAAAATAGCTTTGTTTTTGTGGCACATTTTATGGCACATTTGATGGCACATAATATGATAAAAATTATGTTTAATTTGCAAACGCAGTGATAAGTTGTTTAAATTTTGTCTGATAACAAAAAAACAAGATTTGTAATTATAGCTCATGTGATAACTTTATGAATTTAAATCTTTTGACTCATTTCTATCAATTCCAGACAAACAGACAAAAAAGTGTCGATTACAAAAGCAATAGGGCTTAAGATACACCACACAAGTCAATAGCTTCTAATCAATATTTGGTTCGGCACGTGATATTGAAAAATATTTTTTCTCTCATTTCATTTAACTAATAACATGTTTGTCGATATATAAAGCCATAAATGATAACTTAGGATAAGCAAATATTTTTGTAATGAAACAAATATTTTGACTTTATTGCTTCCTAACTGTAAACTTGAAAAAGAATAATCATGTTTTCGGCTAATTATTTAAAAAATTCTTTAATATCTTATCACAAATTATTACGACTTAAGAGCTTAAACAATATTTTACTTTTAATCGCTCCAAACATTCTTAAAAATATTTAATGTGAAGTTATATAAAGTTTCACTTGTATTACATCACTTACACTAACATTAACTTACTTTACAGATCTTTTTAAAAGTTAAAAATCGGGTCAATTTTTCTTTAAACAATTTTTTATATACTTTTAATACCGGTAGTTATACACATTTGGTTGAAATAAACCCACTCGAGTGCGCTTTATTAAACATTTGGGTAGTAGTGCTTGACATAACTTACAAACTGTACTAAACCAAAGGTCGCATACTTTAGGTCGAGTCCAAAGCTAACCTATTCGTATTTAGATTAAGCCAGATAATTACTAAGGCAGTGATGTTCATGTATTTACATGTTCTTCATATGGCTTTAAATTGTATGCAAATTAATAAATGTGTACGAATTACATAAGAACAAATTAAATAAATATGCATTAATAATGCATAAAAATGCATATTTTGAAGATTTTTCATTTTACATACATATTTAAGGCTATTCGCTTTTTAGTGCATATTTTCCCTGATTTTCTTAAAAAGCATTGGAATTTTATCTACTATTAGAGAAAACTGACTCAAACTCTGGCTATGAAACTATTTCAGGTTTTGCAAAAATATTAAGTGGAGAAAATAAGCCGTCAAATTTAAACTTAGATGTAACATCAACAGTTAAAGAAGTTATGAATTTGGAGTCCTTACCTATATCTTCTTGTGATGTTGAGCTCACTTTCTCTAGATATAAAAATTTATTAGCTAATAATTGTAGAAGTTATAAATTTGACAAGTTCTAAAATGACATTTGTAACATCTTGTAATTCTAATGAGGTATATTCTATAGCTTTTAATAAGAATAGTATATGTTTTTAGTTTAAACCTAATCTATAGAACATATTTCTTTGCATATTTTCAATATTTTAAATGCATAAATACATACATATTTTGAAATTCTTAAATACATATTTTCACAATTATTTCATATAATCTGAAGCAAACAATTTAAGGCTCAGTCAAGAATAGTCGATATCAGCCACTATTCGCTTTAGTAACATATCATAGAAAAGGTTTAAGACTTTTAGGTAACCCAAAGATGACAAATATGTTGTGATGATTAAACAATTGATAAGTTTAATTCTCTAAAACTTTATTGATTTTAGAGTTCAGAAACTTAAGAGTTAGAGTTATTTAATAAAATAATTGAAGAAATTTATAAATTAATATAAAAACTTATATATAAATTAAGATTTATTTATTTATCAATTTAATTAAAGCTTAAATAATATAAAGATCTAAAGATCAAATTTTCACATTATGTAGAATTTATTAATTCGTACATAATTCAAACTAAATCATTTTGAACCTACTAACTTGTAAGAGATGATTGACATTCATTTTCTAAAGAAACATTTTAACTCTTTTCTGAACAAATTATGTAATAACCGATAATTTCTAACAGTTTTGATGTAATAACATACTTCGATACAATTGATTTGAAAATAAATGACATATTGTTGGAAAAATACCACTAATTTTGTAATTTTTTACCACTAAAAAAGAGTAAAATTTACACTTAATTTTGAAGCCCTAATAATTACTTCTTATCAAAACAAATAAACTCGAGCACTGGTATGAAAATATTAGATTTCATTGAGGATGAAATAAAGTAAATAGAAATAAATTATTTTATGTTAAAGCAAATTCTTATTTTCATTGAACTATAAATATATTTAAATTAATTATAATTCTATTTTTGGTAAATAGCGTAAAAATATATGATGAATGAAAACCTAATATAAAAAATCACATTTAATGACTTTTATTGCAAAAGAGAGTAAAATAAAACAGGGATCCCATTGAAGATCGTATTTTGAATAGAATTCAATTAATACAAAGTATAAATACAATTTGACTCTTGCATAAAATCTTCTATTTATCTATAGTAAAAATCACTATAAACGTTAGACAATTCAATGCACTTCTAATACCAATAGCAACCAAAACATTGGTGAGAACTAAAGCAATCTGTGGTAAAGAAAAAGAAAATTATGCAATAAATCGCAATTATTATGACTATAATTATTTTTTGCAGTGACAGCGAATAATCATTACTAATATTTTTTAGTCTATGCAAAATCCCCTCTAAATAAAGGACACAATAGGTATATCACAGGTGTGCGACTTTTTTCTATACATCAATAAGAAATAAAGTTAATGTTTGGCTCATTTCTAAAGCATATTTTGAAAGTTTTATTGTCTAAAATTCAGTCAATGAAGTATTCTTTCTATTGTCTGTAGTGACCTAACAATCGATATCAATAATTTTTTTATGAAAATGTTTTCAAATCATCTGTGTTTTAATGTTAATAATAGAAAAAAAAGATTTTCTTTTTAGAGTTAAAGGAAAAAGTTTAGAGTAAAAACTCACATATGAATTGAGTGAAGGAACACATGCATAAGCATTTAGAATACAATTCTAAATAAAGTTATCCAAAAGTTATCAATAGATTTAAGTTTTGAACACAAAATCATAGATTTTCTAAAACTGAGTCAAACTTTTAGTCTATTTAAAAGTTGAGCAACATTTCAATTTCTGGAGTGTTAGTTTTCATCTGCAAAATCATTCGTTTTTTCTAATACTTCTTTTTATCAGTTTGTTTACTTATTAATAGATTCAAAATTTTAGCTAAAATTTAGAAAAATCTATGATTTTATGTTAAAAGCCTAAGTCTATTAATATGTGGGATAACAATATTTTTAATTAAATATTAAATACTGTTTTTTTACATTTCTTCTCCCAAACGAAAGTCGAATTGGTTTTTTAAAAATATTTTAAAGCTCTAGAACGAGATTAAAAAATAAAAAAAATTCTGTTATATGAAAGGATAATTTGAATTAAAACCATAAGCTGTCAGGCGGACAAAATAGTCAATCAATTGCTGCAAAGAATTAAAAATTTCTTTATATGCACGGCAACTCATAAATTTCTGATATTAACCCTTGGAATATAAGATGTTTATTTTATTTTATAAAATATAGTATTTAAAAATAAGAATATGCTAAAATGTGCTCAAATATTTACAGAATCTATCATCTTTTAAAAATCATAAAAGTCAGTAATCAGTAATAATATAATAAAAAGGTTATAAAATGTTTTTAATTAGTGTGAAATGAAGGGCTGCAAAAAGAGAGTAATTAATTATTAAATAAAACAGCAATTTTTAAAAATATTATAGAGATTCACTATTAATGAAGATATATACTGAAGCTTTTATTTTTATTGTTATTATTATTGTCATTATTAGCCTTAATATTGCAAAAATAGTGGTCTGTGTTTTGAAGTTTAGCAGTAAATGATCATTTAGTTATAGGTTTGCATCAATTTGTGAATATTATATCTGTTTGTATGTATATTTTTTCATATTTCATATATTATATGTGCTATTCAGTGAATATAACAGATAATAGTAGAAAGAATATAAACATTATATTTATATTAATTGAGATTTTATTCTGTGTGTTCTATCAATAGTTCTACTTTTATTATTTTGTTTTTATTTTAAGCAATACTATGATATATTTTCTGTTGTTGACTAAATTATATCAAAATTATAATATTTTTCATATTAAACTCATTAAAACTGCTTTAGCTCTTAATTTTAAATGATTTATATAGAAAATATAGCACTGAATATGCCTATAATTTCTTCATATTCCATAAATGTATAATTCAGTAGACACATACAGTATTAACTTATTATATTTCTATGTTTAATATTTTAAGATTTATTTTTTTTATATGACAAGTAAAGTTTTATTAATTAACTTAAAACTAATCGTTGAAATTAAATGAATATATTTTTAAAAATATTAATCATATTTAATAAAATATAGTTTTAATTTATAATAATATACTAACTGTTACTTACTGTATAACAACTTATATATAATATGAACTAATGTCGATACTGTACATGCCTTGAATCTACTGTTCATAATTCTGAATACTTTGGTTAATGAATAATTTCAAAGAAGTTTACAAAAAATAGTTCTGAAAAGTTTATTCTCACATCAATTAATGATACTATCATTAAGTAATATTTTCAATTAATGACACTATTATTAAACAATATTTCTATATTACGAAATCTATTATTTTTGAATATCTCATCAAAAAGTGAAAACTTTTGAAACTCAGTGAAATAAAAATATTTAAAAATAAGATAATGCACTCCAAGGACTTTTCTTAAATGATTTTGAATTGCACTTTTATTTGAAAGATGTGTGATATATTCGATCATCTTTTAATTCATTTTCATAATGATTATCAGAATATTAAATTTTTTTTGTTGCTTTTCACACATCGCTCGTGTCATCAATTATATATAGAAAGTTTAAATATTTTTTGATTATACTTTTACGACAGTTTCTATGCTTCAAAATATTGATTATTGGTTAGAAACAGAAACTGAAATTTTATTAAACATTTGGAAATAAAATTCTAATTGAGTTTTAATATTGAGTTCTTTTAAAATATTAATTACGTTTATCTTTATTAATATTTTATTAGTAATTAATCGTAAAAAATGTAATCTGAAGATTTATTATAGAGAATAGACCCCCTTTTTAAAAAAAATGGAGAACTCACAATAGAAAAACACTGGCTTATTCATAATTTGAAAGCGTTAACTTTAAATAATTTAGTAAAATAAAATTAGCTTACACACTTATAACCTAACTTAACTTACACTTGACAAACCTAACTTATAATTACTGATGGCACTTTTCAGTCATTTAAAAATTATAAAATCGGAGGTCAAATTCGGTCAACAAAATTTATCTCAGAAATTCGATCAAATTCAGAGACCATATTCGGTCACATGAAAAATAGTCAGTATTATAATACTATATTTTTAAAAAAGTTTTCAAATTTTTCTAGCACAATATTTTCAAAAAAAAACTAATTCGAAAAATCAATTATTTTAACTCTTCATGAAATTTGAAAAAAGTAAAAGGTAACCAAA
>JAQGAM010000879.1:0-10895 GCA_034697665.1 Nanhermannia comitalis
CGAGTCCAACATTGGCCCCAATTTGACGCAATGGGTTGTGGACATCGATGGACCGGTGGGTACGCTATACGAAGGCGAACACTTCCAACTGCTCTTCAAATTCAGTCCCAAATATCCGTTCGATTCACCAGAAGTTACATTCATCGGAACCAACATTCCTGTCCATCCGCACGTCTACAGTAATGGACACATATGTCTGTCCATTCTGACCGAGGACTGGTCACCAGCGCTTTCGGTTCAATCAGTCTGTCTCTCAATCGTCTCAATGCTCTCCAGTTGTAAAGAGAAGAAGAGGTAAACTATGACTCAATTGAATTAATTATTACTGACTTTAAAACTGATTTATTTATGTTTAGACCGCCCGACAATTCACTTTACGTGAAGACATGCTCTAAAAACCCAAAGGTATTAATTATTTGATTACTTTATTGAGTTATATATTGATTACTAATTGTGTTAATTGTCGTGTTTGTGCTGACCTGCGCTGACCTGTATTGACCCTTATAGAAGACCCGATGGTGGTATCACGACGATCAAGTTTGACATAGACTTATATCTATATTTGAAGTCTTCATTCCATTCGATTACTCTCTTATATATTATTCTCATTTGTGTTGGTTTATAAGGAAATGCGATTCATATTAAATCATAAATTGTGATAATTTTTTAGGCGATTCAGACAAAGACGCTGTGTTTCACCTTTGAATGGTAACCTTTACACTTGACCTTATAATTCATATAAATTATTGATTCCATCGTTGAATTGTTATGAAATGACTAAAATATTATATAAATATATAACTTAATTGAGTTTTTGATTATATAAATCTAATAATAAATGAGATTTTTGTCAATCAGTTCATATGAACTTCAATATTAATGTGATTTATTGAAAGTAACTGTCTTTGTAGTTGTCATAAGAGTTTAATGTCTGATAACAAATCCAACACTAACCAGAGCTTATTTCTAATTATTATTTATGATTTTGTCTTAAAATAATTAAGTAATAGAACAAAAACCACCCGAAGAGAAAAATATAAAAGAGTAGAACTTTTTTTTGTACAGTTATTATTATTTAAATTTAAAATTTGATAATTTTATTGAAATTAGTCTTACCTTTGTTTTGATAGATTTAATCTACAATTAAAACTTTGTAAATACAATACAATACCTATCAGTAAAATAAATATGAGTTAAAAAATTTAATTGGAATTTAATTTGATTATTGATTCACTGAATATCATTGAAATCACAATAACTGTAACACTTGTTAAGTGTAATTAATTTTTAGCAACTTTTAAATAATGTAAAAATTGAGCAAAATATTGAACAAATGGCAAACAATATGTGGTTTGGCATGGATTCAAAAATTAATGCAAATCACACATCAATCAGCACATGAATTAATTAACGAATACATTGGACGAAAATTGATTCATTAAATAAATATATAATTCAATAAATAATATTACGGTAATAGTGTTGGACTCATGTAATTGATCTTACTTTTAGTTGAATGCCTTTAAAATTGAATCTCATTATAATTAATAACTTTTATTTACATTTGCATTTGTATAATAAAAAATTTAATTAATTATCAGTTATTGTAAAATTACTTTTATGTAAATTGTAATACATTATTGAGATTCAATTTTAATGTGAGTTTAGCTTAAATGTGATTAATTGAGTTCTAAATAAAGGCGTATAACTCTATTTGTTCAACAAAGTAATAAAGATATTTATACAGTGTATGAGAATTAGTAAAAAATTAATCACTTGAACAACAAGATTGAGTAAAATTAACAAAATTGTAAAGGGATTTATATTTGGAAATATAAGATTATATACACTATACTTATACTTATACTATAATAAGTTTTATCATAAACACGAACCTTTAATTTTAATCATCAATCTCAAGTTTAACTTAATATAAATATAATATGCATCGCATTCGCAATATATTTGTTTTCTATGTATGAATAAAAAGCAAATCGTTTCATATTTTCTAATCCATCTCAAGATTAACAAAAATTAATAATTAGTCTTAGTTTTAATTCGAAAAATCTAACAACAAATCAAGGGGTGTATTAAGAGTATGCGGGAGGCGCTGATTCGTTCGATGGCTGACGGCTTATGTTCTGCTCGTACTTAGTGTCGGGTGTCGTCGGTGTTAAAGGAACTGAATGTGGTTTCGAATTATTAGTGTCAATGTCTTTAAATGTTTCGATTTTGTGACCACAACCGGCGCAGAGAGGGGTCGCGCGACAGACCTTATTGTAATAACAGTACTGATTAGAACATCTCACTAGTGGTGTGTCTACTTTGTCTGCCTTTTTGAGCGAATTCTTTGAGGTTAACTGAATCTGAATCGGGGTCACCGCTCCGATCAGTCGCGTTGATGTTGTCTGAAATATAGGTGGAGGCGGTAATGGTGGGGGAGGGGGTGGCGGAAGGGATATGGGAGGACTCGGCTGTTTCCATGTCTTACTCGAACCAATTTGTTTTAGTGATGGTCTCATCATTTTGGAGCCATTGTCTGTTCCAAAGAAAGTGACCGCTGAAGGGCTAGAGGTTTGAGGCGTTAGAAACCCAGTCGGACGCAAAGGTATTGTTAGGCTTTGTGTCGTCAATGAGAGACTTTGTGGTGTTATCGGTTGTCTATTTTCAGTGTGTTTTGGAGTGTCCGGTAATAACTTTTCCATTTCTTCTCTGCTTTGATTAATCCCAGAATCACTTTTCTTCAAAATCGACTTTTTTTGCTTTACGTTTTCAGTGTTTAGGTCTGATATCAGTAGTGAAGTTTTGCTTCCGCTTCCAGTTCGTCCTGAAAAGTATATTAAATATTAATTTGATTAATAGTCAGATATAATCAAAAGTTAATACCGCGATACGGAAAAAATGGTGTTTTAATTGCTATTTTTTGCTTCACTTGTTTAGCAGTTTCGTGAAAATCCTTAGAACTAACGTTGGATTCATCAAAACGAGTTCGTAATCCCTGAAGAAATTTTGGCTTTTTTATGAGTGGCGATGAAGTGGATGTCGTTGAATATGAGTCACATTGTTCTTCGGGTAGAATTACATTTACAATTTTGTTGTCAATTAAGGAATTGTCGTCACTTATGGACTGTTTTATAGGCACTCTCACTGTTTGCTCAAAATTTAATTCTTTATTACTTTGAACCATAACTTCTAATGGATTTATGTAAACGTTGTGTAATTGGAGTGATTGTGAGTATTCTGAGGTGTCTTCTGTGAGATCTGCTAATGAATTGAATGGATGTGTACAACAACTTGCATAAGTATCACTTGATTCAACTGAGCCGACATCAAAGTTCTTCATTTCGAAGCTCGACTTCTCATCACATTTTGTTTGATGACTGAAGTGCTGCAGACTTTGTTGATATAACTGTTTTTGACTCATTTCAGAGCATTCCCTATTCGGCTCCAGTAGTTCTCTTGTGTCCTGAAAATAAATGCTATAATTAATTAAATTTCGGTCAGTTTTATAGGAATTTAACAATTGAAGTGCTTTAAAGTTAGCATTAAATGATCACTTGTGCAAATTGACAAGTCTTATAGCCGTTTGATTATAACTATTTTTTATGTAAAAATGGCTCTAAACAAATAATAAGAAATACCTGGTTTTGAAGGACTCATAGGTAAATAGGTTTAAGACATGCTTCATCTAAGATTTCTGTCTGTCGTCTCCTTCCTGTAAACATTGAAAATTTTAGCCTAACATAACATAATCTGTGAATAAAATAAAAGGTTTCAGAAGCGGCTCAAAACTTATTAGAAACAAAGAATGTTAGAAAAGTTCGAATTCGTTGAACAATGTTTCCATTTATGCATTATTAGAACCGCTACCGATTGTGTTAAGTTTAGTTAATGCTAAAAAGCAAACGAATGTCAAATTGCACAGGAATAGCATTTAGCCATTTAAAAGCAAAATATGATAATACAATACAAAAATTGCACGAATAGAACCTAATGTTAAGCATATTTGAAAAAATTCAATGAATATATATTTTTGTTAATAAATAACTTATTAAATATTTGATGTCATCTATAGATTAAATAGAAAATACAGTGAAACCTCTAGAGTTGATCACCTCTATTACTTAATTACCTCCTTATTTTGATCACTATTTTGGTGTCTGTTGCGAATCTCATAGGGTGTACATTAAGCAAAACCTCTAAAACTTGATGAAGTCCTGCAAATCTGGGACTATTTGTGTCAACAAAAAAGTTAGGAATTAAAATATCGCATCTGTCAATCCATACAAGTCTTATGATAAGTTCCCACAAAGAAAGTGGTTTATTGTTAAGCATTTTCTTAAATAAAGCACTTTTTATTATTGTTATGTTTAAAATAATTTTGTGATTTTATTCTATTAATTGTTTAATTTTTTAATTGTATCCCAACAAACGCAGAAGTGAAAGGAATGCTAATTCGGTTAAATTCTTATGCTATTAATAAAGAAAATTCACTATTAGAACATATAATGAAATTAGAAAATGCTTTTACTGATTGTCAAGTTAACAATAATTGGGATTCTCTTTATTTTGCAGTTTACTATCTATTTTTTAAATATCGAATAAATAAGAATAAAATTATTAATTTAAAAAATCAAAATCTCTAAAAGTTGATCACAAAGTTGGTGTCTAATGAGTAATCAACTTAAAGAGGTTTCACTGTACAACATATATAACAAGACATAGATGTAATGGCGATAATATGCGAGAGGATCAGACAACTAAGTTAAGGTCCGTTCGGAAAAGGAGCTTAAGTCAACTTTGAAGACAAGCCTAATTTGAAGCCACACTCTTTTCCCGAACATGCCTTTAGAAGTGAATTTTTTTAAGATCTGAATATTTTTCAGATTTTAAGCGTATCACTAATCGAGACATAAATCAAACGAATGTCTGTACACAACAAAAGGCAGTTACAGATAACAAAAACTAAGAAAGTGTTAATACGGCCCAAAATAGCACAACAAAAATATTTGAATTAAAGTACTGTATATATCCATTATAAATATCACTCACAACAGGAGAACCAAAAGGAGGCACAGAAGCTGTAGTTTGGTTATCATTATTAATAGTGTTGTTCATAGAGCTTAAATCTAATAAATTAGTTGCACTTGGGTTTGGCATCATTACTGAGGGCGGACCTAATGAGTCCTTTCGTAGAGATAAACATCCACCAGCCATAGCGTGATCAAAGTTCTTATAACAACCAACTCCAGTGTTCACATGTGATTCTCCGCCAACGCTCACCGCATCGATCTAAGGGTTTAACAGTTTCAAGTTTTATAGTCATCTGTCTTATTGACGACGGAAAGCAGTTTAAGTATATTAAGAAAGCTGTCAAAGATTGATTTCTCTATTGTTTTATAGGATTAATCATTTCAGGCTTTAAGTAGTGAAAGAATGCAAAAATATATTTAATAATAAACAAAAGTTATATTCAATGCTCTGTGTGGTTAACTGTAATCCTGACATAAAACTTAAGGCAATTATAAGACAGTCTTTTCTTAATTACTAAAATCGATTGCTTAAGCAATTTAAAAGAAAACTCATTTTTGATGAGCTGTGTTTTATATGAAAATTCCAAGAACTTATGAAATAAAGTAAAATATTCATAATATAAAGTACTCTAAACGGAGATTAAATACAATGATTCTTAAGACTTTTGTTTTTCTTTCCTTAACATGAGTTTAAAATTGATTTACAGAAAGATTGTGGTTTCAGCTCAACATCACAAAAATGTTGACGACTTGAGTCTGTTGAGACCACATTGGATCTGTTTTATTAAACATAACTTTTGGTTCACTTAAAGTTATAAAACTCCACTTAAAAGTCCTCTTATTTATAAAAAGTATTATTACATTTCACTATACTTAAGGGTTGAGGTCTTTTAAATGAATGAAAATTAGAGATTAACACATACGTGGAATAAATACAATTAATGGCATAAAATGGCAAATTGAAAAAAAGGTTTAATTACTTTTCTTAAGTGATTAATAATTTTTTAAACAATTAAGTGAAGCAAAAGTTTAAAAAGTTGGAAATTTATTGCCTACACTTTAAGTTTATTAAACTAATAAAATATTGACCAATAAAATAGTGATTTATTGATTCTTAAATTCAAGCACAAAAAGGAGAAATGTTTACTATCTTTTAAATTTATTTGATTTGATTTGAAGTTAAGCAAAAAGGCATTCGAGAACTTCATGTTTCGCATCAAATTTCTCAATATAGACATCAAATTATCCCAACAATAGTAAGTCTAACAAAAGTTCCCTAAGACTATGAAAATTGCATTCTAACTAAATCTCACGTTTTGAATATTCAAAATTTTGAATATACTATACTGTAAATGTCAACTTATTTATAAATTTGAAGTTGAATCGAATGAAAAAACTGATTCATTGAGTCGTATATTTCATTGCATTATGGCTTATGATATATGAGCGGACATAAAGCTATCATCATTTTGATCATCCATTGTCATTATTGTTTGAGAAATCCTTGCCTAAGAATTTGGTTGAATAGTAATACAGGCTATTTCATCAAACAATAGAGATAAACAGCATTTTTGTGCTCTGTATTTCATGAGATGGAGTGAAAAGTCAACAAAATAAGTCAGCTCTATATGAAAACGATGAAAGCGATGAAAACGCCTATAAAAAGTATAACTCTCAATAAAATTAACATAAATCAAAACAAAATGCAATTTTATTATACACTAAAAAAATTATATAATCAAAGTTTTAAAGCTCAAATGCAATCATTATTCTTAATTTTGAGAATCAATATAAAGTTAGAAATATCACAAAAGCTTACCATAGATTAGAGCCTACACTAAATCTAATATTATTGAAACTGTAAAACATTCCACTAAATGGTCTACAATGCTATTAGACTGTGGGCTATGGAAATGATATATTATTTTATATAAGGACCACAGTCTTTATTTAAATAATTGAACTCAAGTTAGTCGTACTGTTCTATGGTCTGTTTGACTGTTTCTAACAATTAAGTTTATTATAATCTGATAGAAACTTGTGAAATAAGTCATAGCATTTGCTCACATAATCATTAATATGGATAAAAATGAGTCTCAAATAAATTAATTTTTCAAGCAATCAAATTAGTTAAGTGATGAAATAAATTGTAACAAACCGAAAACCTTAAGACGATTATTAATTAACTCATTCAAACTATATTCAAACCATAAAAATGTGCGATAATTATATTATTTCCATTTTCTTGAATAAGGCAAAACTGATGTTATTATGATTCTGACTCCTATCACATATTGTAACAATGGTTTATAGAGCGAGCTATAGCTTAAAAATAGTGCTGAATCAGTTCCAAGAATGAGAACGAGAACGAAGTTAAAAAATTTTAACTGAATTACCACTACTTAAACTTAAATCTATATTAAAAATCATTAGATCCCTGATGAAGACTTAAGAAGTCGAAACCGCTTGGATTTTAAGAATTTTATTTTATTTTATTTTAATAACTAATTAATTAAATAAAACTTTTCACTAAGTGTAAAGAGTAGTAATTTCTTTAATTAATATTAAGTCTATATTATTAAAAATATTGTTTCAGTCTGTCTGTCTGTGTGTGATTCCGCAATAATGTAAAACATTTTTTACAACAATAAGATCCATATTTTTCTTTATAAAAATTTTCAAAAATGTCTAATTCACTGTAAAGGCTATAACAATGCTTTTTAAATACTGAAATTTCAAAAATAATAATCCACGGGTTAATATCAGTTATTTTTAAGTTATATGAGTTGCGTAGAAACGGGAGCTTCTAGTATATTATATAGTAATTTATACAATATTTCTTTTAATAGAATTTCATGTATAGCATAAATCATAAGGAACAAGAAATAAATAAAAATAAGAAAATACAGAATGTAATGAAATGCTGGAAAAGTTAATAAATTGATACATTATAAAAGTAAAAAGACTGACACCATAGCATTTAATGATTAAGCCTCAAAAACTTCAACATTAAACATATGGTTTGAAAGTATGGTTTGTAATGAGTTTGTCTTAATGTGAAAACTAACTTAAATGTTTATCTTTTATCAATTCATATTCTAGAGATTATTTACATGAAGGTTATAATGATTGGAATGGTGTTTCATTGCATGCATTTCATTCAATAAATGCTAAGCTCAACATAACATAGGAATGCATAACAATTGCAAGACAAGAACAGACTTACTTGTGGAGCATTGGGCTGACCGCTATCTACAAGAACATCGATGAGATCCATTGATTTGGCAAAAGCGTCTCGCAAATTAACATGGTGAAACGACACGATCGAACCCTCGCGTTTCGCTCTCTCCAGAGCCTCTTTACGCTTGAGGGCCTTTTCACGTCTCATTTGATTCTTTATAATTTGTATATTTATAAAACACTCATACCTTTTAAACAATTGATTTATCTCTATTTTAACTTACTTTATAAAATTCCGCAAAATTGTTTACTTTTTAAACGATGAAGGGATGTAAAAAACAAAAATATAATCAATAGAAAGCGTCAACTCTGCATATATTAACAAATTTGTTTTACAAACTCAATCTGTTTATCTGTTCTGTCAAAAAGTGATTGAATGAATTCATTCAATCCATTAATTGATTATTCAAAGGCATTAGTATTCTAACAAACTTTAAAAGCAAATTAGACTCTCTTTATTGAACTGTAGATTCTATAATGGAAATAATGCATTTGTATATCCATTTCATATAAAAATATGATTGCTTTTAATGAATAAAACTCAAGTAACAAAGTTATCACAAACTCAATACTTTATGTTCTTTTTAAAGCATAATTTGAACAATATTTTAGAACAAATACAGAGTATTTTTAAAAATTTTTTAGTCTCTCTCTCTCTCTCTCTCTCTCTCTCTCTCTCTCTCGTCTTTTATTCTTTCTTTTTTATAAACTCAAACTTAAGTCTCAAAAAAACTTAAACATAAACTCAAATGATTTAGGTTTAAATTCTAAGAAATCAAGAGTATAACAAAACTACTTTTATGATAAACACATTCCTTTTTAATCCTTATTTATACATATTAAAATCCTTATAGTCATTCTTACACAGTAGTATCCCGTTATAGTCATTGATAAGCACTTTCAGCGCTAGGAGGAATTTATACGCTCAACGCTCACGTTCAGTGAAATTGAAATGCTCGAGAGCGCGCTCACGCTCGGGCACAGCGCAAATGTCAACAAATTTAATGAATGAGAAATTTTTTAATACACAAAATTAATTAATTTTTAGCAGATATGGGATATTATGTGCGATTCTATATCTAAATTCTAGAATATGTTTAATTCTTATAAAAGTATTTTGATTTAAAAGTTTAGTTTTTTAGGTAAATTTGAAGTTAATATTTAAAAAACTCAAATAAACTTTAGCTCAAACTCGAAATAAAACTCAAATTAGTTGAACTTTTTAAACTGAAAAAGGTCTGGTACGTGCAGTACAGTATTGTTACTCAAAAATCAATTAAAACTTTAGAGAACATAAAAGAATGAATGAAATGTGGGACAAATACGAGATTAATCGAATGAATGCATTTAAATGATTGTTTTAATGAAATCACAACAAAACAGTAATTTTTTGAATTTGATATTAGAGATAAAAAGCCAGTTGAGAAACATTTAATTTTATTATTCTAAATGAATACTAACATGAAAGCAATTACTAGTATTTAGAAATGTAGAACAAATTACTTTGAAATATGTAATGTTCGTGATATCTCATTCGCGAAACCATTTATTGATCGATATATTGTCTAAAAGATTCGCATTAAGTTTATGAATAAAAACACTAAATACTATCCGTAGATGTAAAATACAGGTATGTTTGTGAAAATTTAGAGCAAAGTAAGGGTAAAGTAAAGGTAAAGTAGTTTTCAATATATTTTTCAATAGACTGACTGAAGTTTAATATTTCTAAACTTTAAATAACTTAAAAATGTGTTTTTCTCCAGAAATCTATTGAATTAAAATCTATTTTTGTTCTTTAAAAATGAGGATTAAGACAAAGAGGAATCTTATTATACAATCTTAAAAGAATTCAAAACAAATGTGAACAGATTTTAATGGATTCTCTGGAATTCAAGAATGTGTTTCAAATAATTTGAAGATTTCAATAGTGAAATATGTGCTACAAAATAAATAAATTATTTTCTATCATATCCTCAAAAAATAGCAAATGGTTTGCTCTTTATTAATATAAAAAGTAGGACAATAATAATGAGAAGTCAATTATTACAAGACATAAGCGAAAAATATTTACCCTCGAAAATAGCTTGCATTTGAAAAGTTAACTGCAGTTTTATAGACTGCTTTGATTTGAGGAATACAAACGACCGTATACTAGATTTTGAGGGTACTATATAAACAACGTAAAGCATAAACATTCATTATGACAATTAAGATCTCAAGAGAGTACTTAATTATTCTAAAAGGCATAACACTAAAAAGGTGACCGCCTCAATGTTCCAAATGTATAGTTTGAAAAAACGTAACTTTTAAACGTTCTATAATCAGATTCAATCCGATTTGTTTAATTTTATACAGGGAGTCCAGATTGAGATCTTCCGAGGGGTCCGGACCAAGCAAGGTATTAAGCTCGAGGGGGGCTGACATATAAAAAACGCTTCAAATTATTCTAATAGTTGTCAGTTTGATATGAAATAAACTAAAAAATAAAAATCATGTAAAAACTTACATTAATATTAATATTGAATAAGCTTGAGATGTAATATATTTTGGTCTAAAAATCAAAAGAGATACCAAAGGAAACTTTCAAGACCCTTGTGGGGGTCCAAGCACTACCCTAACACC
>JAQGAM010000880.1:0-10889 GCA_034697665.1 Nanhermannia comitalis
CTCCAGTCATAGGATGTGTGAAATGTATATTCACTCCAAATCCTTCTGTGACTGGTTTTGTTAATGACAATGGACTTAATGCATACACGTATGGAATCAATAAAATATAAAACTTTAATATTATATTTAAATTCATTTTGAGTAATAATTAAATTAACGAAATTCAATCAAATAAAGTAATCAAAAACACACTCAAGCAGTTTTCTTCGTATACTCTATATCTATACAAATGTTAATTTACACAACAATTATTTTGATTAATTAGAGTTTTGATATTAGGACAAAGTATAAGATCTAATCCTGTTGTAGAATTAAACTTATATAATCAAAATTGTACCGCCTCGTTAATCATTTACTACACAGTAAAATCTAGGTTAATGCCAATTACTTACATAATAGAGATAAAAATATGTATTTGATTTAATATGTTTTTTATAAATTTTTTTGTGATATAAATCACGAGACAATGCTTTTTGTGAGCTATATATTATACCAATATACTATATATGTATGTATTACCCATAATCTGCACTCTCAATATAGGGTGCGGCAAAGCAGATCGGTGAGTCACTGACTGCTTTTCTGTCTGCTTTCTATTGTATTTACTATATAACAGATCTCTCCCTCTCTCCCCTCTCGTCTCTACTTCTCTAATGCGATGGTAAAGCGTAAGCCAATTCTTAGTGCAGCATCAGTTCACTTACAGCTAGAAATTGTTCTCCCCATCAAACAATTAGTTCCTACAGTATATCACTTATTTGTTCCAATACTCAATTCTTTTTTATATAAGTTGTTGTAAAAATATTAAAAACATTTATCTCTCATTTCTCTCAATCTCTGGTAAAATCACTTTCTAATTGTCTGACAATCACTTCATTTTTTAACTTCAAACCAAAATAAATAATTAATTTAAAAAAAGTCTGAATTATTGATACAAAAACATTATTCAATAAATTATAAATTATTTAAATGTGAGTAAAATCAAAATAAATCTCAACATTATCTCTTTGTTAATGTTATTTTAAGTTTGAAATGATGTAAATTATTTAAATTTTAAGTTGTAAGCTATATTATCTTACTGTTAAGAGTGTCCAAATCTTTTGAAGCCTAGAGATACAGATTATTGTAGTCTAATGTGAGATAAATTCGATAAAAACAATGTTTTTGATTTTCAATATATTAATAAAAAGAATGCAATTTATGAGAAAAACCATGCAATGAGACAAATATTTCAATGCTAGAGATTTTGTATTTCTCTCCTATGAAGTACTCGACAGAGTCTAACATACAGTACTATTCGTTAAGAAACATGAACTCTTTAAAAATACATATAATTAATTAATAATTAGTTTTTATTAAATTATCGCTAAATATGAAGCAATCTTAAGGAACATAATATAAAATATAAGCTTAATTTTAAAGTCTAGTGAATGGATAACAAAATATTTGGTAAAACAAGTTATGGTTCATGTCTTTTTCGAAAGTTATTGCAAAAGAAGTTAAATCAATCTGTGAATGGATTCTCGTATCAGAGAATAGCTTGAGATAAGAAGACTCAATGCTTTGGGAATTTGTTGTTGCTCTGCAATTGTGTGATACCTGCGGCACAGTATGATCTGAGTGTCCATATGTGACAGCACTCAGATTCAGCAATTCTAATAAAAGCTATGAATCTAATAGTGGTCTTATATTGATATTTGAAGCATAAAATTATTGCTGCCCTTTGAGAAATGGTCTCAATTTATGCAGATTTTGTTGAAGACATGCGAACGTTATGTACAGTGCAGTATATGATTAGTGTAGCAAAAGAACAAATTTGTTCCCTTACACTCTTTAGTGTAAAGCTCATTGTGCTCTACTGTACAGTGCTCTCAACGTTGTCATAGTGAGCGTTACTCTAGTTTTTATTTCATTAAATTTATAGTCAATTCTTGATAATAAAGCCCATTGTTTAAGAAATGAACAAATTTTTAGTCAAAAGCCGTAATGAGAGCATATTCTGTGTATTTCAATACTAATATGAATTCACTTTTTCATTATAGACCGCATTTATTGAATTCTTTTTCAAGTCTTATACGCTTCTAATTAAAAAAGAAAGCATTCGTTTGCATATTCTTTACTAAATCTTTATACTAATACTCATTTCTTTCATTGATTAATACTTTAATGATTTTTCAATTTCTTTCGAATCATAAAATTTAAAAGTACTATTCATACGAATCGATTGTTTGAAGTGTTTTTCAAATAAAATAATTAAGAATTTAAGTGTCGAATAAGTATTTATTTAAACCATTATTCAGAAATAGATTTATTCTAATGTTGAGTTCTCTATAAAACCAATTTTGCGCCGACTCTAAGACTTTAATATTATTGCCATTTTTGGTAGATTTTAGAAAAAATACTTAATAGTTTTTTATGTGTCTAAATGTTTGAGATTAGTTCATTGCACACATAAGAAGCTAAAGCTCAAGCAAAAAGTAAACTGTAATGTTTTGAGATCAGCCTCGAGCACAACTCTATAAAATATATATATATTTAAGTTCCTTTTTTGCTGATATAATAGAGTATAAAGTAATTATAGTCACTACAAGACTACATCACAATTATATGCTAATGCAATAGTGGCCAGTCTTTTATTGAGTCACGCAATTATTGAGTCACGTGAGGTATATGTATAATGTCTATAAATTTAGTGTTCATCAATTCACCAGAAACGAGCTGGTGATCATCAGCATAAGTCGATTCTGGGTATTCCATTCACATTCATAGTATTTTTCTCTCTCTCATTCATACAGTAATACTGTAGCAGAAAAATCGTTTCAGCCCTCAAAACATAGGCTTTCCTGCATCACATACAGGCTATACAACAAAATATACTGCATTTTGCTTACCCTTCTATTGAATGAATTAAAAGAAAAATTAGTGATTTTAATGATTAATACTTATTTAAAATTACATTTCAATTAATGACTACTGAATAGATGATAAATTAAAAAACCGGCGCGTATTTGGAATTTACAAAGTAATAATATATTAAATTAAGAGTATGATAGTATTGGGCGTGGAATCGAGCTTAACAGTATATATTGATCCGAACTGACTCTTAATATTGTACAATATATCTATTTTTAAAAAGTAGCTCCAACTAAAAATGTTCACTCGATAATACTTACGTTAAACCCAAAGCAATAGTAGGTGCGGTTCACGGCTCTAAATGAAAGTACGTTACGAAAGAGAGAGTGAAATGGGAAATACAAAAAGCAAAACTCACTTTTTAGCATAGGCTTAGCACTAATTCAGTTGAAGCACTTTCAAAAGTGAGTTCAATTTGCATATTTGCTTCCCCTTATCTCTAATACTCTCACAACTGAGTTCAAAATATATTGTAGAAAAAATTCCGCGATTTCGAGTTTGGAATATAATCTTTTGAGAAGGGTTTGCATCGTAAAAAACAGCCAATTATAACAGACTCTAACTTTAAAAGCATACTATCCTTTCAAAGCTGTCTGTTTTACACTATTCATTAGTTTCATATACCATTAATGATATTTCATATAATTGTCAGCACACAATTTTCAGATTTAGGACCAATAATTTGTTTTAAAAATATGCTTTTTTGGTTTTAAAAATAGTGTATTAAATACTAGTTATTGATTTGAGAATTGCATGCGTGCCAGCAATGCCAGCATTGTTAGTGAGTTACTTTAAAATCATAAATATTCCCTTTAGAACAATTGTCTCTTACCGTTTCGGTGATCATTCACACATACATACTATGAGACACATTGAGCCCAACCATTACCACCTGCTCATGGCTTCCCCTGCGATCTGTACATCGGTTGTTATATATTTGGCAGCTTTGGGGGGAGAGAAGAGAGAAAATAGTGGGAAAGAGAGCGTTAGGGGCAGATTTAGGCTCACGGCTGCTAACATTTTGCATATAAGCAACACGCATGTGGTACGTGCGACGCGCTCTTTCTCACTGATCACCGGTTTGTTATAATATGAGCTCAAATTATGTCCCCTTCTTTTTAGAATAGGACTCAGTCTCAATACAAGGTAACATTGCATGAACGGCACATGGCTTTCAGTGCAATATACTCTAAGCTCTCTTTGGTTTATAGAAATTGCTTGTAAGGGAAAGTTTAAAGTATGCGCTATTTATAATGTACGATATAATTGTTGAGTTTTCCCTAAACTATCGTCTCGACCTTATTCTATCGCTTCTTTGCATTTTAGATGGAATACTGGCGGCTCTTTAGCTCGCGTTTGCCACGTGTTGGCGCGTGTTTGCGTACGTCATAGCTTTGCATTATTGCCAACGTATTCACTGTCTCCTCTGTCTCCTCCTCGATAAGTGAACAACGAATAAACCCAACTCCAGGCAAACTTATTGGTTAGACTCACTCAAAAACTCAAAGGTCTCTCAAAGAAGCCAAACATTATATGTGAACGCATTCCTGCCATTCAACAAGGGGTTACTCACTTCACTTCATTCTTAGTTTGTGTCGCATATGTCTTATATATGCTTTATTTGTGAGTATCAGTTCATTAACTAAAAGTTTTCATATAAATTATAAAGTATTTAAAATAAGTTTATAACAGGATCACACAGTACTGTATAATAATATTGTTTATGAAGTGCGGCATTTATATTGTTTATGACAAACTTTTCAATATTACACAATTTATAACAAAGTTTTAACATGTATGCCATTTAGGGTCGGGTCACTCAACAAATTCATTTCTGTTGACTACAACTACAACATTCGTATATTCGTGCAGCTGTTCTGTCACAAAATATGGTAATATTTTTTCAGTTTCTCACCTCATCGTAACCACTGAATTGTTAATTTATATAATGTATTATATAAAGCTATTTAAGTTGTTGTTTGTGTCACTTCTGAAGTTTTTAGAGTTTATTCCCTTCACTCATCTGTCCTCCAAGTGTCAAACGTGTTCATGAATGCATGTCATCTACAGGTCAAATGCAAGCATCATATTTCCACTCACTAATTGGCTAAATTTCAATTAATATTAGTGAACTGCACACAAATTAGTTGCAGCCTATTATTTAGTCCGCTGGCCAACTGTTGTGCTATTATTGTTAAAATTTAACCTCATATTTATAGCTTTAATAAAAGGTTATTTTAATTCATCAAAAATCAATGTGACATTTGTTTGACTGTATTGGTGTGAATGAACCTTTGAAAGTGAATAGTTTGATAAGTTTATGATAATAATTATAAATATAATAGTTTGAGTCAAGTTATTCATCATACAGTAGTTCTGTAATATTATTATTAACTTATATTTATTTTAGTTTTTCTTATTTTCTCACAACTGGACATATGTGCGCAGGAGAATCACATGAAAGGAAAGCTGTTAACATTGAAAGGTTGAGCCGCGCAAGTATACAAATCTTCGTCTCTTTCTCTTATACGGCTTTTGGGGAAACTGTACAGATGGAAATGCCCTTTTGCACGCGCCAGACACGCGCGATATACGTGCTTTATAAAAAGCACCGGAAGTTGTCTGAGCTCAGATTAGGTGCGCTCTTATAAAGGAGGGAAATGCTAGCAGTAGTTCTACTAGAGTTGTAGCACAAAAAAATACATTTTGGGGTTTGTTTTCATCAAATATATCACTATTAACAGGAATTGCACACCTGGTCTCATATTGTTCTACTCATGCATTTCAGTCTCTGTTTTTAATATTTTACAAAAATTAAGTTTAAAACAAATACTTTTATATTTTTTAAGCAAATAAATCAAATCATTTTTTTAGGAATGCCATACTCTCCGTGTTCACTGTTTGCCTCGATGTGTAGTTTAATACCATAAGGCACGCGGTGAATGCCAAGAGTTCAGGCGTTTTTCACAAAAAGTCATTCTTATAAATCGTAAATAATATATTATTTGACACTTTTTGATGTTAGAAAATAAATTGAACTTCAATACAATGAAATGTTAACAAATCTGTAAATTAGTCAAAAAAAATAAATATTATATATGCTCTCATTTAGATAAATGTCAATTATTTACAGTTTTGGCCGCAAGAAGACTAAGTCTTGGTTTAAGTAATAAAAATCTGACCTCTATTTGTTTGAAAGAGTTTGAGAAGAAAATTCTTTTTATTTTTATTTATTTGTTTTTAGTGACCTTTAATCTATTCAAACAAACGAATATAATTGTCATTTATTGCTAACATTTATAATATAAAACACAAGAGATTCAATGGAGCATATATTGCATTAATCAGCATTAATAAGTATGGGTACCGTACTATTTCATTAACCTTATTTCATTGATATTTAATGCTGTTATAACGAAGATAACGAACCAGAAACCTTCGTTATGAGTGTTCCCATTGAGATATGTATATAAAATCTTATTTTATTCGTAAAAATATAACAAATACAAAGTATTCAAATAGAAATTAATTAATGACTTTTGCTAAATATTCAGTAAGAAGAGATCGTTTGTGAGACTTATTTTTCTTGTGTGTTATTATGATAAGACCTCTTGATAAAGAACCTCGTTATAAAGAAGTTGATGTGTCGGTCATTTTAAAACATGTTAAAAAACATAATAAAGCTTTCCGAGTAATAGAAAATATCTTTATAGTGAAACTGCAATTTTACTCACTTTGATTCAAATGAAAACTTTTATATTCCGTCTTGATTTTAGAGATTAAAATAATAGCATTAAATTTTATTATTTAAAGTTAATTAAATACAAGTGTTAGTTAACAGTATATAGTCAAAAGTCTACGTTAAAGGCGGGTTTTTGTTATAATCGATCATTTCATGAAAAAATTTATGCGTTAGGTGTTCGGTAAAAATATGTTTCGTTCAAACTAAGTTCGTTATAACGGGTTATACTGTATTTATAAAATGTATTGCTATTGAAGCTTAAAAGGTATAATAGCAACTGTAAGATGTGTTCAAATCTAAAAGACTCAATCAAATCAATTCTAATCTATTTATTTAAATAATAAAACTGTATAAAATATAATAGACAGACAGTGTGTAGCAGCCAGAAAGACAGGCAGATTATTTCCAACTTGAGCTTATTGCTTCCAACCAAATGACCGCAAATTAATTATATATATAACTTATGGAAAGAATATTTCATTCTATGTTTTGTTGATTAATGGAAATTAATTTAATTTAATTTAATTGATTTCAATAAAATTTTCATTTTTGGCATAAAATCTTAAATCATTGACGCGACAAACTATGATTTCATTAATTTATTTTTTGGTGTCACATCAAATAATATTTATGAAAAAAATAAAGAAACCTGTGATATTGAAAACTGTCTTAATGGTTGACCCTATTTGAGAGAAACACAATAACACGCAGCCACGCATAAGGTAGGGTCCCTGTGATCTGTCTGTTAAATTTACTTTTGTAATACCAACAAACAAAAGACCAACAAAATATATATATATATATCATATATACAAATAAATGAACAACTAATAAATGTCAGTCCAAAACTTAACCTAATCAAATCTAATCCAGCATAACTTAACCCAACATAACCTAACCTAACATAACCTAATCTAGTGAATAGATCAAATCAATAAATTCCTAGTGAATAAATAACAATAATAGTCTCTCAATTTTCAAAATTTATTTATTGGTCTTTTATTTGTTGGTCTTTCGGAAGGACACCACCTGTGATGTATGTGATGTACATTGCAAGTTCTAACAATTCTGGAAAATGAAAAACGGCACGTGTACTTTGATCCTCTTAGATTTTTTTAATACTAATTAGGAAGTTTTGAGTTAATCCAAAGGTACAATTTTTAATTCAAATTAAAGCTTATAAAATTGAAGTATTCTTTTAAATACTTTCTCGAAGGAGTCTCGAAATATTTATAATATTTTGAAGCCATGAAATCCGTGCCTGTCTGATAATACGGTTTGTTTAATATTTATTTATATAGAGAATATTTATGAAAATAGCAAAATTGTTTATTTGAACAATAATTTCTAAAAAATAATTGATATTTGCCCATAAAGAACACTCTATGAAACATCAGTGAAGTCTTAATAGTTGATATCATGTTCTTAATTATAAAGCATATGCGAACGATTATGTTGAAGACCCTGTTTATGGTTTTGCCATAAAATAAGTAAAATTTGAAATCGTCATCACCTCTACTTAGTTATAAGATTAGAAGAAAACTCTATTTTGACGACTCAATGAATTGTACTGTATATTATTTATTGACTAATTTGTTAGAGTTTTTATTGCCTTTAAAAACATTTGAGAGTAAAAATAAATCAGTCAGTTTAGGATTATGATTAGGATTATGATTAGGATCATAATTTATAAATCATTTTTAAACTTTTATCAATGAAATTTCGTTTTTTCTATAGGTTTTAGTTTTCATATACATTATTAAAGAAACTTTTGATTTGCATTTGATAAGTAAATGGTTAAATTTATTCAAAAATCTATTTTCAAATTTATAAAGAGTTAGGCGTTTGATAACATTTGAATGTGATTTGAACATAAATATAAATAAGAAACTTGTAGACTATTCGATATTCATTTACTATTGATAATTAATAAGTTCATACACAAAGCCTTATTCTTAACCTTTGTTTTATGCAATCTTTCAAAACGGTTCATATTAATTAATTTACAAATTTTTGTTTTACAAGTCTGAAAATCATTAGCATTTATTTCATTCTAAAAAATATTTATTTTGTTGAATGTGTGAACCTTTTGGTACGTTTTATTGATTTAATTTTCTTATGTAAACGTCTGATGTAATATGGCAAAAAATTGAGCATAAATGAATAAACTGCAATCGAAATAACTGAAAATTCCACCGAATTACTTGTAGCTTAATTTTAATTAAAAGGCAATCCTTAGGGCTTATAAAGTTATTACACAAAGCTTGAAAAATCATTATAATTAAGTGATAACTCTTGGAAAGTTTGACAACTTTTAGCTCTCAACAAACTCTAAATAAATTATTCTCTGAATTAAATTAAGACCTTTAAATGAACTAATTCAAAATTTATAAAGTGCCCATTTTAGTTTTTATTTAACAACTATTCCGTATGAATTAAGATGCTTTGATATTTTATAAATTTATTTTAATTTTATTCATTAAATTATTACAATCTTTCGAAAATGTTTATAAATGTTTATTTAAATCATTTTTTTAATTGTTTGAATTTGTTTTATTGTTATTTCAGATTTTTTTGATTAATTAAAAATAGAAAAAATAAAATTAAAAGTGATTGCGTCCGAGTAGATCTCCAACGTAATGAACTTCGGTTAACTGTGTGTACAGATGCGCCACCAACTGAATTATTGTAAAATTATTTTTAATTGTATTTAAGTTTAGGTTTTCTTTACTTCTAGTTAAGGGTAGTTTAAAATTTAATATACTTAACATCTAAAAAACAATGTTTTTGTGTCGAATATTGAATGTTGAGTATATGCATAAGTGAATGTATACACAAGAAATTCTTAGTTCACTCGTTTTTAGATTTAAAATATTCTGCAAACTGTCTTACACTTACACTGTTTCATCGCTCGCATTAAAATTAAATATTCTGCACAAGTTTAATAAAATTTTATAACAAAAGAACAAAAATTTAATTGAATTTTTCGATAAAGTATTTGATAACACGGTTATGAAATTTATATTTACGGCTACTTCATTAGATTTAATTGAAAATTGAATCAAGAGATAACTCATTAATTAAATTTTATTTAAAAACGTGAAGGAATTTAAGATTTTTTGTTTTTATAAATATTTATCTGAATATTACATTGAATTTATTAAAATTTTCTGATTATAATTAGACATATTTTATTTGAAAGCATTTTATCGATATTTATGAAATAAATAGTAAAGTCGAGCTCCTCATAAATGATAAGAAGTTAGTGCAAAAGTTGCTATTTTGCATGTCCACTAACATAAATGCGTAGAATTCTCTTGTGGTAAATATTCTAATTATGTTAATTGCAATATACTATACATTATCATAGTTGCTCTCAATCTAACTTTCTATATGTTTCAGTCGTGACACTAACTTTAGTGGCATTACTTCAACTGCTTTTACTGTTAAGTGAAAATGTAAATGATATTTATTCTTCATTTAAATTCCAATGTAAAATAGTTGTATCAGTAAAATAATGCTTCTTTTATACTTTAAAATAGAAGATAACTCGGAGGGAAAGAATAGGCAAATAAAGTAAAAGCAAAAATTGAGTGAATTTCAAATACAACAGGTAATCATTTTTGGTATTTGACCTCAAAGTAAACACAATTCTTTTCTGAATAGATTTATATAACTTTAAATTAAATATTAATATTAATATTTTGCATTCAGCATCAGTTGTATTGTGCGTTTGCCTTAAGCAGTGAAATCATTTTTAGAAACATTATTCTGAACGGCAGATAATGAAGTTTTAGCCAAAAAGGAAGAATAAAGAGATCATACGATGATAATAAATCGCGAATGGCTTAATAGAAAATATTATCACCAATAATAATAAAAGCGCTAATTTAAATGAATGCAGTTGAGTGCTGGAGTTGAGGTGATTATGGTAGTCACTATTCATACCTTTTAATAAAGGCTTTTTAGTTATTAAGCTTAACAATATGTTATCTAACATTTTAGCTTTAATTTTTAAACTTAATTTTGCTGACGTCTAAATTTTTGATTATCAAATAGGGATTTAGGAACTGTGTGAGTAAGTGGACGAGAAAATTGTTTATTTAAATTTCATTATATGTCAAACTTAATAATGTCTTAATGTCTTTTGAATAATATGAGATTCAGATGCAGTTTAAATATATTTAAGTTAATACAGCAGTAGTTTTATGACATTGTTTGCAGAAACATATTA